>VYZU01016572.1:0-176843 GCA_013401355.1 Ceyx cyanopectus | reverse complement strand
GCCCCGCCGCGCCGGCCCGGCAGCCCCGCCCGCGCTCCCGTGCCCCGGAGGGGCGTCCGCCAGGGGCGAGGGCGGCGGCGGCGCCCCCGGGACCATGCTCTGAGCGCCCGGGGCAGCCAGAAAGCCAAGTTGCGGTGGAAGATGAACAACACCGGTAAGTGCGCGGGGGCGCCGGGAGGGCTCTCCGCCTCCGGGCGTCTGTGCCCCGGGGCCAGCTAGACGGCCGGGCGGGCTTCCTTCCTGCGGTGCCGGCACCCCCTTTCCTTCGGGCCGGCTCACCGCGCCTCTGAGCCCAGTGCCGGCGGCATGGCACCCGCGGCCCGAGCGCTGCTCGGAGAGGGCTTCGCCGCCGCCCGTCGCGGCATCCCTCTTTCGGGGCTGGCAGCTCACGGGCCGCGCTGGCGGGGCTGGCACCTCTTCTCCCGGCGTCCCGCTCCTCCCCGCGCCCCGCCAGGTGCCCCGGGGCTGCGCACGACCCATCGCTCGCCCCGCCGGGACCGGGTCAAGCAAAAAGCCCGAGCGAGGCGGGGGGGTTCCGGGGACAACCAGACCGGCAGATGGAGACGGAGACGGCTGCGCCTGCTGAGGGACTCGGCTCTGCACCCTCTCCTCCCCCGGGTGCGCTCACCCTGCACAAAGCACCTCGCAAATTTGCTGTCACTTGCTTTCAGAGGAGTCTTGTTGGGTTTTTTTCTGGGACGGGTGTGAAGAGCGGTAACGTCTTTTGGAGGATTTTCTCTCCAAGACGAAGCTCAACCCTCCCTGTTTCTGTCAACTTCCCGAAATTTTCCGTTGATGGAAAAGAGACAGGGTAAGAAGGGAACTGATATTAAAGACGAGATGTTCAACAGTTAAAGATTAAAAGAAGTCGCTGGAAAACTGCGGCAAACTTTAAATTCTCCACAAACACCTTCTGATTTCTGGGGCAAGTCATGTGTGTAAAAACAAAAATAATCCAGGGAACAACTAACTAACTCTCAAGTTCTTTAGAAAAACCTAATTCTTCATCTAGAATTAAAGAGGAAGAGAAGCAGTCCCTTTGTGTTAGCCCTGACATTTTGCACTGCGTTTCCTTGTTGCAAAGGCGAACGTCGCTGGGTGCATCACTTGAAACCCAGCATGTACCGCTAGATACCTGCCCGACAACTGTCATGTGCTGGGAAACTCTGAATCATTGTTCGCCAAAGCACAGGAACACAGGATTGGAAAGGATCTTTTAGGTCAAACCCAGCCCTCTGCTGTTGTATCAGTGTGTCACACCAGTCCTCAGCTTAAAGCAAGAGATTCTCTCGCCCCTTGGAGTGGGGAATGAGACACTCTCCTACCTATAAAAATGGTGACATTTCCATTTTATTTTCTGATCCTATCTGGACCAGATTCTCTTTCGCTTCCAGGAGACAAACTCATTTGAAAGTTAAGTGAGCCAGCCAGAAATTGCTTTAGCCATGATGCACCCAACGTCTCTTCATCTCTCCATTAATTAAACAGACCAGCTCTAATCTGATCCTGTTGTCAGTGGAAGTGCAGTGTAAGGAGTATCAGATGTATCCATCTGTAAAGACCTAAATTGTACTGGCACTTTTTGGTTTTTCCAGGAACGTAGGACTTAATGGGACATCCTCGATTACCAAAACAGTACCTGTTGCTGCAGGCACAAGTCATATTACTCCTTTTATTAATTCCTCAAATTAGATCTTAAAACTTTTTGGATAGCTCTCCTGCTGTTCCTCTCACTAAACTGAGAACTTTTTACCATGGTTAGTTCTTCTGATTTCCAGACCAGATTCATCACCATTTATTCTTGTGATTACATTGTCCTTTTGATAAAAATAGTTCTTTTCCTCCTCTGCTGTTTACCTCCAGGTTGTATTTATAGAGTGCTCATATCCCTTCTCAGCCTTTGTTTTGTACATTCACACAATGCAAGGAATGTCTCTCCCATCAGTGCAAAGCAGAACTTCCTACTGGATCTGAAGGAGAGGGGCATTTATTAAGTGGCACAGCAGGGACCAGTATTGGTGATCTCTGTGTTACAGGATATAGTGTCAGAGACCCAGTAAGCAGAAGCACATCGGCAGGCATGTGTAGCAGCCTTGGTCTCACAGAATTACAATACCAGCAGACAGAAAACAGGAGGGGAGATAGGGGTTATTGTCAGAGATGTGGAACTGATGGGAGAAGAAAGATGAAGCAACTCACCCAAGGTCCCAGGAAGTCTGTGGCAAGAGACAGGTCCCCCGGCTCCCAGCCTGAGTACCAGTTTGCTTGCCAGGTGGTGAAATGATGCTGCCCGCAGAAGAATGAACATATGTTAAGACTGCAGATTGTTCAGAGATGTAAGCAGACTACATCTTGAAAAGCTGCCATATGTACCTGTCAGAGAATGTGAACTAACATCTTTGGCTCCTAGGAAGATACAGGTATATGAAACAACAGGTGAATATAAGCTGTCTGTTGCAGTGTGATCTTCCTGTTGGGAAATCACAGCCAAACTGGAAACCTCTCAACCACTTACAGTTACATTCAAAAGAAATATATGCCAGTGGTTTAGACCCAATATTATTTAATTGTGATGCATGTGTGGCCTTTCACAGTCAGACCCTCCAGCCCTACCAAAACTTTAATGTACGGTCTGTTAAAGAAGTGAAAATGAGGGGGCATTTTCAGGTTTGGTATTTTTTTGGTGTTGAAATTAATCCATTTCTGTTCATATTGTCTTTAGATTTATCCGCTTCCCCAGCACTGTTTCTCTGTGGGATATGCTGTTGTATTACATTTACAGATGGCATCAATGAAGTTAAATAGTAAGAGGAATTTGTAAGCTACTGGTACCCTAGAGTCATAATGAATTTATCTAAGCATAGAGGATGGATTCCAGTAATTGTAGAGAGCAGCAGTTTTTTTTATGCAGAGTGGCAAGTGCTCTGACAGCCCAGCTGTTAATATTTCTATTAAGATTTGTAAGATAGAATTCCCATGGGATAGTTGCTACTGACTACAGGTCTGTCTACACACCTCTGGAGCCTTCTTGCTACATACAAAGTACTTCTGCTCACACACTTGGAGAACACGCTGACAGGAGGGGACAGATGCTTTTCAACAAGAAGAGGCTTGTGCAGGAGCTGAACTACCCTTTGCTTGGGACAGGACCTCAGACCCTAACCCCCAGTTCTCAGGAGACATGTAATTACCTGACTCCCGCTCAAGTCAAAGTGGGAGCTGATGTGGACTGAGGTCCCCTTTGAATTGGAGACTCACACCCCTGTGTCATTAGAAGATCCTAAACACCTTTTCCATTTCTCATGACTCCCCTGCAACTCTTTATTATGTTACTTTTGGTTTTTCAAACTTTTCTCTGACAGTGTGAAATAAGGGATGCATTTACATGCTGTAAAACAAAGGGAACTACTTTTTGCAGCAAATACTGCAAAATAAATGACATCCAGTTATTTATAGTACGTCCTGGGATCCTACCAGTGACAGCACTGGTGCTTTATGAGTGGAACATCTCAAAGGGGTTATTCTTCCCTTGTAAATTATTCTACCTCATCTATTTAATCTTCAATATATTGAAGCAGGTTACACAGTTTGTGCTGGGTACTTAATTCAGGATGACATTAAAATGGCTTATCTACATAGGCAGCTTAAACACATCCTCACTGTCTGACTTGGGGCAGCTGGCAGAATTGAAATTACAGGCTGGAACCTATAGCCTGTTGGAAGGTAGTTACCTCTGCAACATTATCAAACGCTGGCATGCACAAAGCTGGGTCCAGGATTATGTTGATACTGCCCAACATTTGCCTTGGTAGGAAAGCAAGCAGAAAATTATCAGATGACAAAGTTCACTTTAGGATGTAAAGATCTGTGAAGGAGTAATTAACAACATAGGCAGGGCAGTTACAGAAACAGATCTGGATCGTTAAGTTGGATCCATTCAAACAAATTACATTTAATGCAAATTACAGAGTTACCAGTTTGGAGCAGGGAAAGGCAGCACAGCCCTGGGAACAATTTAGAGGTCATAATGGACAAGCAAGTCAACCCCATACAGTAACAAGCTGCTGGAGAGCAGTGAGAACTCTCAAAGTACTGAACTCTGTAGACAGCATCGTCAGTACCCACCGTGGAATTCTTCCCATAGGTCTGCCCCATCTATTTTATAGGGGGTATTGCAAGACAGGAAAAGGTTCAGAAAAAAATCCAAAAGAAGACATTACAGGAAGGGCAAAACTGTCCTACCTGCAAAGATTTAATGAGTTCCTCCGTTCAGTTCACCAAAAAGAAGAATGTACTGGACGCAGCTGTAGGGAAGTCTGTGACTTCCCAGAGAAACACTGCGCAGTAAAAGGGCTCTAACCTGGTGAAGGAACAGTAACAATGCTGGAGATGGAACCTGCAGATAGAGGCCAGGCAGCACTCCCTGGAAAGAGGCTTTGTTTTTAAAAATGAGCGATTCATTACAGGAACAAGATAAGGAGGATACTAAGGTGTATAATCCACCTTTTGTGGACTTCAAACCAGAGCTTCTGGAATACTAGTTTTAACTTTATTCTGATATAGCTGAGCTCCTGATAAGAGCTGAATGACTTTCTCATGCCCTTGTCTGGGTATTCTCTCTCTATCCCATTTCTCGGGCACTTTCCATCTATGGATTTCAACCCTTCTCCTGGGCAGAATCAGTGACAGACATGACTTGTGTGCACTGGTTTCCACTGGGATTCTAGGCGTGTGCAGTCTCGTCTCTCTGCTGGGATGTGGCCTCTCTGCCAGCCTGATCACTTCCACCCAACAGCTCTGCAGATCCCTCACCTGTGCAGTGCATTTCTGTCCTCGGTGTCTCTCCCTTTTTAACGTACATCTCATCTGAATTAATGGCAAAGGTGTGAAGAAACACAGGTCCACAAAAGTTCATTGCTCAGAGAAAGCTACTTTCAGCATCTTCAGAGATACCTGAACTAGACAGTGGCACCAGCTCAGGCTGGAACTGCACTGTGGAGCTAAGTAATTTCTTGGGCCACCATCCAAGACCATGGGGCTGGAACATGTCTACAAGAACCCCTGCAAGTGTGCAACTTCAGTGTTTAATTAGGTCTTCACCCCAACACCATCTGCTTGACAAGAGGTAGCGGTGTTGGTAGATAGGGGCTTTTAAAAGCTGTCATTAAATCCTAGGCTAACTCCTAAATCTGGAGAACATTTGGAAGTGTGTAGTTGCAGTGTTCCCCACTACAAAATCCTATCATTTCAAAGAAAGGCTAGAAGAGTGAAGGCTGTTTGGGCTGATGGGCATTCCAGGAGAGGTGCTAGGCCGCCC
This sequence comes from Ceyx cyanopectus, assembly GCA_013401355.1. Lineage (NCBI taxonomy): Eukaryota > Metazoa > Chordata > Aves > Coraciiformes > Alcedinidae > Ceyx > Ceyx cyanopectus. The sequence continues at coordinate 171,526 of VYZU01016572.1, read as the reverse complement.
TTCACTGCTTAGAAGCTTGTAGAGGAGGAGAGAACTGTAACTGCATGTGGCAAGAATGAACCATGCAGAAATGTGGGCTTGCCTGAGGAAGGTGGGTAAGCAGAGGAAGCGGTCCTTGTCAGTACAAGGAAGCACTGAACAATGAGGGGAGGAGCAGGCTAAAGAAATTCCTATTTCCCAAGAGTTTCCTTTTAAGCACAAGGTGGGTGTGTCTCCCTCCAACATAAAACACATCCTAAAATAAACACGAACAATTATTTGTGAACATACACATTCCTTATGGTGCAGTGTTGTTTTGTATCCATCTAGGAGTTACAGCCAGAACCTTTCAAGTGGCTCAGAGAGCAAAGGAAGCAGAAACTGAAGCAGAATGAAATTGTCCTGATAAAAGGACAACAGTTGTGCTTTCTTTTCAGTAATTGTTTGGGTTATTTTTTAAACAAACAGTTGTACTCCTCCTGCTGCCTTCCCCACCCCAACAAAAAAACAAAACTCAACAAAATTGTTTAAGTAGCTTCGTGAAAGGCAAAATCAACACACGTTAGGAAAAAAACACAGAAGGAATCAGCAGTGACCAGTAGCTGGCACGAGTGAGTAAGAGCAGGACTCACAACGCCTGTATTACCATACTGTGAACGGGTCCATTACCGTAAGTTCTCTGAAGGTAGCAGAAGGAAAAGCTTGATATCTTTTGCTGTAGAAAATTATGACTCGAGGGAAACTCAGTAAAGTGTTTAAGACTTTTTTTTTTTTTTTTTAATTAAGTAGATGTTTGCACGGCTATTTTGCATAAAGTAGATACGTTCATGACATTATTTCAAATTTGTTTATAAGGCAAAGCTTGGGAGACCCTGGCGTTCTCTACAGTCCAGTCTTTTTTTTTTATTACAGTGTTTCAGTACAGACAGCTGGGCTGGCAAGAACCAGGATGAGAATGCAGAAAGGGCATCAGGCCTTGTCAGATCCCAGGAATGGACTAGGCGTATCTGTGTCCTGCTCTTGGGCAAACACTCCTAGGAAAAGACAGCCACTGCAGGAAGTGGTGCCATGCCTCCAAAGCAATGTTCCTTCCTTGGAGTTAGTCCTAGAAATGCCTCGTTATGGTGGTAAGGGGTCCACTGTTAATTTCTGGTGGGAAAGGTGTAAGGACTCAGTTTTAAACAATAAAAATGTCATGCATTTTACTACCAGAAAGTTAGTTTCGGATGTTCAGTCATTGCAATAACTGATTTAAAAATCCAAAAGCTGTATCTAGCTGGAGATCCAGGCTTACAAGAAACTCAGCTCACTTTTATTCCTTCCCTGTTTTTTAACTGGCAACATCTTCCACACTCTGCAGCCTTCAGCTGCTGGGAACTTGCTGCTGGCTTGGAGAGAAGCAACGGTCCTTCAGTGAGAGTGAAGTGTTTGGCACATGCCATTCCAAAATGATTTGGAGGGAAATATTAGCTACCCATTCTGTGACTGCAGTAATGAGACAGATGCCCTGCAGCTCCGAGCAGCAGCAGTGGTCACTGTGAAACAAGAGTACACACTACAGTACTGGAGACTGGCAAGTGCACAGTTCTCTCCCTCCTTTTCCACTAGTTGTTTTAAGCCTCGCTCACCTGAAGCAGGACTGGATAAAACCCCAGATACAGAAAAATTCTTAATCAGTGTATGTGATAAAGAGCCTGATTAGAACAGACTTTTCACTCCTTCTGGGCTGAGCTGAGATCACTGATTCAGTTTTTAACATACATTAAATCTGTCTGGTGTCTTGCAATTGTAGAAAGACTGTTTTCTGACTACATCAGAGTGCCAAACTGTCAGCAGCTTTTTCAGTATGAGGAAATTTCAGCAAGGTTCAGGTGAGAAGAAATGCTTTCAGCATTTCTTGTATGTCCCAGGGTCTAACCAAACAAATATCATAGTATTAGTTTAAAACAAGTTACTCCAGTTGGACTAAGATAACAGTAAGCAAAGTACCATGACACCAAATATCAGAACAATCAGAAAATACTTCTAAGCAGTTTGCATTCGTGTTACATTATTCTCAGTATGGTGCACAGATGAATTTTAATTCCCATTGCTTCCAGATGTCAAAAGTCTGAATTCCAAAAGACTCGAAATATAACAGCACAGCAGCTACACTTCCTGAAACTTACACCACGATTTAGGTTAGGATTTTGCTTAGGAATGGAACCAGGTCCCACATGGTGTCTCTTAGATGCCATTCCCTTATTTCCTGTGTGTAGGGTGTGAAGATTTTACACAAATAACTGTCCCTGTCTTGCTCATAGTGAAACAGTTTGCCCTGTGCCTTTCCTTACTGTGGAGAGCTAGCCTTTTTCCACTAAAATGTATTCATTAAAATGATAAAAATAATTAGAGATTGATGGTTGATTAACCATGTAATCGCCTGTTGATGGTTAGGAAACTAGTAAGAGCAAAACCCTTCTCTTATTTCCATCTGTAACCATTTGTTGCTCTGGCTTCTTCACACCACATATTTTCATCTCGTCTAAAATCTTGTGAGGGAGGATCCCCATTGTTGCCTATTTATACAGCCTTTCAGTGTTTCATTTAGCTATTTAAAGAACATTCATTTCAGGACTAACACAGCTGGAAATGTCTGCAGCATGTAAACTGTACTTTGTGAAATGACCATATATGACTTAATTTATCTAGCTTCAATCTATCTTACTGTCGGTCTGCTTGAGATCTCTACGTATGTGTCTGCAATCCCCCTGGAAATAGTTTAGATACCCTGGATGGCCTTATTTTGCAAGATAATTCACTCTTTACAAGTATATTTTGATGTTCAGATTGTACCTGCAAGGGATCCTAGCATCTACTGGAGGAAGGAGGATCTGTCTGAGGAAAAGACTGAAGAAGCTGTACAGTGAAAACTGAATTTAAGTTTAAACCAGTGTTTCAACCCATGTTCTGGGATGAAGTATTTCATTCAGTGCATCGTAGCTCAGCTGCATAATCAATGTAAAATATTACCCAAGCTTTTAGCAAACCATCTTGTCATCCTGACAAAGTGTAAGTCTTTATGTTGTTACCATGGTGATGGCAGATGGGAATATGGTGTGTCAAGGGCACCAAGTGTTCGCTGTATTTTGGCTGGGTTGAGTCAAACCTTTTATCTGGTTGTAGAACTAATTTGGTTCAGTGTCTGTACTGTGTTAGAAGAACCCCTACTACATCTGAAAGGCCCTTCTTTCACTGCAGTGAACACTTCATTGAATCAGTGTGCATCCTTAGGGTGAACAGACTTCTGGGGCAGTCTGTCTCTAATGTCATTAGTACTTTGGAGTGCAGGAGGGGTTACCCATCTATGCCAATCTGGCTCTGCAGCTGTACATCCTTCTCTCCCCAGGTGTGCTAGGGCTGCATCTAGTTCAGTTCTGTTTTCACCTCAAGCCACGTTCCCTGGAATAGCTACATTGCCACATGGAAGCACACTACATACATGTTCTATACAAAGTCTTTTCTATGACTCCTGCATTAGAAGTGACTGGTGTAAGATAGTCCACTGTAGGATATGTTCTGCTGGCTTTGACAAGACACCAGGATGACTAACACAGCTTTTCTCTCTTTTTTTCCAGAAATCACAAAGCCACCACTAGCACCAAAACCAAAGATTATTGGTCACCTTTCTCCAGTAGCTGTTTCCAAATTTTCTCCTTCGCTGCCAAGGGCAGACATTCTTCATAGCCCGAACTCTATGTCCAGGGGTCCCAAACCTCCTATTGCTCCCAAGCCAAAATTCTCAGCTGACACGGAGGGAAAATCCAGTGTTCATACCAACAATACCTTAAATAAATGCTCAAATGGGAAGCTGGTATGTCTTGACGGACAGCTCTATGAAGGAAACCAATGCAATGATGACTGCCCAGAACCTGAGGCAGGTGATGAATACATTGTAGTTCCTGAAGCTCAGCTGACCAGCAGAGACTGTAATGAGTTGGAACATGAGCAGAACCTAGATTCCTCTGTGGAAAATGAAGTCTCAGAAACTCCAGACGAGGTAGGGAAGGAAGAAGATAACACTGCTATTGATGAGGATACCAGTAATCGAGAAGCCAACGAAGATGAGCACCATAACTCTTCAGATTTTGCTGGAAGAATGGAACCAGACTCTGAAGACTCAACCAGAGACTGTGACCAGTCCGAAGCACTTTGTGAGGGGTCCTCAGATGCCCCTGATGGGGATAATGATGCTTCCGAGAACGCAGATGAAGATGAGGATGTTGTAGGTGATTTTAGTGAAACAAAAATCGAAGAGGAAATTTCTGACGACCTAGAACTTATTAATGACAGTAGTGACTGTAAGACTGACAGTGACAACGTTCTGGATAGATCTGAGGAACTAGTGGGTGATACCTGTAAAGATACCATTGTAACGCCACCACCTGCAGATGATTCAATCACAGGCTGTGAGAAGGCAGAGCAGGAAGAGGAGCAACTGCCTGAGATTTTAGAAGAGGGAGATGGATGTCTAGCACATGGTGGTGACCACAGTGCACATGCAGAGCCTGACTTGGATATGGAAGGGGAGTTAGGAAACTGTGACTGTGCAAGCCCCGACATGCTGCCTGGTGAGGCCGGTGATGAAACAGCTCCTGGAGTAGAACCATGTGAAGATGAACCCAGTGCTGAAGATGGTTTAGGAGAGTCTATCTGTCAAGCAGCAGCTGAAGAGGAGGAAACAGACCCAGATGAGCACAATACAAACACAGGAAATACCAGTGATGGCTGCCAGACCAGTGAGAGGAGAGGTGAGGAGCAGGCATCAGAGGTAACCTGTGAAGCGAGCAAAAGCTCTGGGAAAGGAGAAGAATCTGTGAATGCAGAAAATATGGATGACAGCTGTCAAATTCCTCCTTGTGAGAATGAATATGATGAAGAAATACCCATGGAACATTCAGATGAGAATCTTCAAACAGAAGGGACCTCTCTGGCCGAAGATGGTGTGATCACTGATACTCTACCTAGTAGTCCAGGGATGGAGCCAGAGTTGGAAGATGTGGCTGCTGAAGAGCACAGTGAAAGTATTGTGGAAACCTCTAAGTCAGATGAACTGCAACTTGAAGACAATGAGGTGGAAGTAAACAGCCTCAGAAAAAGTGTCCCAAGTCCACCTCAGCAGGTCCCACTTGAGGAAGAGTTAGGAAAACATGGCAAAATTAATGTAGAATATGGGACCAAAAATGTCTTGCATGAAAATCTATCAGTCCCTGAAGTGGTTGTTGTGCCTGAAGAATCAGAGGAAAGAGAAACTAGCAGCGATTCTCTAGATGACCCTTATGTTCTTCCTGCAGAAAATGGAACTGCTTATGATGGGCAGGCTGATTTAGGAGCTGATCACAGTAAAAGGAGTGAATTAGACACAGATGGTGAAAACAACTTGCTGCCCATTGATCGTAAAACCATTGTCACTAGAACACGGTCCCTCTCTGGGAAAATGCCAGGCTATGTCCCAGAAACAGTTCCAGAAGAAACTGGACCTGAGGCTGATCTACCATCTTCCTGCAATGGCTCTGGGACAGAAGATTTAAGCAATAATTTACTTTCAGCGGAAGGGAAACCAGTGGAAGCCAGTAGGGCATTACCAAACAAGTCACGACGTTTCATTTTATATCCTCGATCTTATTCTGTTGAAGGGAGAGAGATGCCTGTCTCTCTTTACAGAGACAGTGATGGCTGCGTGCTGGATGGTGGTAGAATAAAAAGGACAGAAGACAAATTGTCTTTGCCTTGTGTCAATGGTTCCTCGGGTAGTTTTTCCCAGAGAAATCACCTTTCCTCATGTGGCGTATCTACTCCCTCCTCAGTTGTTGATATACCACCTCCTTTTGAACTTGCCTACATCACCAAAAAGCCAATCACTAAAAGTTCTCCTTCACTTTTGATAGAGAATGACTCACCTGATAAGTATTCCAAGAAAAAGAAATCTTCCTTTAAGAGGTTCCTCACTCTAAAATTCAAGAAGAAAACTGAAAGTAAAGTCCATGTAGATGTTAATGTTTCCTCCTCAAGGTCCTCATCAGAGTCCAGCTACCACGGGCCTCCGAGGCTGATGGAGCTGGACAGGAGGAGCCTGAGTAGCTCCCCTCAACTAAAATCACATGTGGGGAAGTTCCGTGCATCTGAGTCTCCCTCGGCTGTTCTTTTCTATAAGGACAGTAAAAGAAAAGGAACACCCAAGTCCTTCAGCAGAAGTGTGTCACGGGTGGAGTCCTTCGAGGACCGGTCCAGACCTCCTTTCATGCCGCTCCCACTAACGAAACCCAGGTCCATTTCTTTCCCCAATGCTGACACCTCTGACTACGAGAACATTCCTGCTATGAGCTCTGACTATGAGAACATACAAATCCCTCCTCGGAGATCCACCAGAGCAGGAACTTTCACTGAGTTTTTTGAAGATCCCAGCAGGGCATTATCTGCTGCTAATGAGAATGATGGCTATGTGGATATGAGCAGCTTCACTGGCTTTGAGAACAAGCAGCAGACTGCAGACCAGGAAACAGAAAGGTACTGTAATAAATTATTATGCAAGACCTGCTAGCCTTGGCCGAACGGACAAGGCCTGTCCTGCTAGGTGCTGTAGGCAGATCCTCCAGGTTGCTTGACTTAGACCCCCTCCCAGGAAATGCTTACAAGGAAGATAGGAAGAATACAAGCTAAGCCTTTATCAGTAGGGACAAAAAAAAAAACCCAAACCCAAATAAACTATCTTGTGAATGTATACGGGCAAGTCCTATGGTTTACAGATACAAACCAAAGAACGTTTAAAAACATTTGGGTTATCCAATGAATCTCATTTTTATGGCTTGAGGGGTGAGGCAGAGCTTGCTTTGTTCTTCAGTAAGAAAGGTTTCTGACTTCTTGACTGAATGAATGGAAACCCTATTTGTGGAAGGGGTCCTGTTTTATTTTTTCATACCTTTTAATTTCCCAAAGAACTATGTATATATGTAATTTATACTTCAAAGAACATCAGTTAAGTATAGATAAGATCCCAAATCATTAACTAATCAGACTAGACAATTAATTTTAAAAGTTGCTTTAAAGCCTGTCATTATGGCCCTTTGACAGAGCTGCTGATTTACAAATGAATTAAATAGCTCTGTCTGAAATCACTTGCATTGCTAACACTAATAACGATTTTTCATCACATTCCATTAGATTACTTGCAAACAAGAAAATGTCCTTTTCATAGTTACATAGGAGCAATGCACTCAAGACCTTGAATGTGAATCTGCTATCAGATTATATGACATAATCAGTGAAGAGATCTAAATAAGAGTGTCTTCCCTTAAGTTCATGTTAAACAGGTAATGAGAAAACAAGGTGCAAAGCAAATAGATGAAAAGGAACGTCTTTAATGTGGTTGCATTTTGTTAGAGCTGTGTGGAAAAGATATCTATCTTAAAAGCAAGGTTTTCATGTCCATTTTCTTCCATCATTCTCCTTCTAAAGTTCTGATGCTTCTGTTTCTTTGCAACATTTTTTTTCTGGTCCTCTCCCTTGTCATTGTGAATGGAACAAACCATGGGCATTTCACACATCCCTCTTGATATTTCAGACTTGGAGAGTATAATAAGTTTTCTTTAACACTTCTGAATGAAGCCTGCAAACCGCTTCTAAGACTAGAGTGAGATCCAGTGCTTTGTCTGTCTGAGAGCGAGAGTTGGTGGGGCTGGGGGAGGTATGAGTGGGGAAGGAACTCAAGACCAAGGGTGCCTGAAGCCAGGGTCTGGGCCACGGTTCTGTGCATGGGCTGTCCCTGCAGTGTGGGCAGCCCCATGGCCCGGGCACGGGGGGCACAGCCCCAGGGCAGAGCTCAGCTGGCACTGACAGCCCCTCGGCCGTGCTTGTTTCAGTGCTTGGCACACAGAGCTTGCTCTTGGAAAAGCTGCCCAGTTCTTTGTGTCCACGAAGCACTGCCCACTTTAGGTATTTCTTGAAGAACCAAGTTAAAAATATGAAACTACGTCAATTGCTGTGACTTGGGCCCATTTATGAACTTCCTGTGGAAGGCTGTTGTTTCAAAGGGAGAGCCAATCCAAACTGGTTCAGGAAGTCCCAAGGTCAAGGCGTGAACATAATTTCTCAGTCTGCCGCTCGCTGTGCATGCAGTTGCTGCTGCTGGGGGAGAAACGAAGGCTAGGCTCCTAACAACCCCTTGGTCAAGATAACCAGGGTGGAGAAGAGCACCAGGCAGCCAGCAGTGTACATGCACTGATCTGAGATAGCTGTCATTCGCTGCATTTGGCAGGATGTTTTGGACAAAGACATGCCTGAAAAACCTGGGTGAAATGTAAACGGGTAATACACATCCAGTGGCATCATATCCTTGGAGAAACAGCAGGTGGTTTAGTGGTAAAGCAAAGGAAATTGTGCAAGTACAACATACCCGAACCTATTTACACGTGCTTACGTGATGTATGGGCATCAATGTTTTGATTTCCTGCTAAAGCAGCTCTGCTTAAAGTACCTCTCAATGAACTTGAGCTCTCTAATATGAGTAGCTATCAAACACAGCTCTATCATGACCAGATGGGGTAACAACTACTATGAGCCCCTGCTCATATCCTGAGGCTTATTTCAACCAACTGGAGAGTGCAAGCGTGCTGGATTAAACCCTTGCAATACATGAGATTGGAGGCCATCAACTTCTTTTTGATGCACTCACCTGCAGAGCAGTAGTATTTAGCATGTGCTGGTACCTTATGGAATTGCTGCATTTTTGATGAATGGCCAGGTCCAACGCTTACCACATTTCAGAGAATAGAATGGGAGAGTGCTATAAATGATTATAATAATAATTCGGGAACCTCCACTACTGTGTGTGATTAGGGAAAAGCAGGGTGGGAGTGGGGCTTACAGAAATGGGCAGATGAGAAGATTCACTGTTTAATTTTCTTGCTTAGAAGTCCATGTGGAGTAGATTTAAACCAATAATTTCTAATTAGACGCAAACATGGGTTATAGAAAAAGTCCAGTAACAAAAGCGTTCTGGAAATAGATCATAACTTAGAATTACCATTGCCAGAGGAGTGCTAGGAATATTACCCCCTGAAGAGCTATTACTGTGTATCCCCAAAATATAGCTATCCTGTATTAATAATTAAACTCTCGATTTGGGTGTATGACAACATCGATCATCATTACCCTTCTGTACAGCACAGAAATTATGGGACTTGAGTGGAATTGGACAAAATTCCTCTGATTGTTCCCCAGTCCACATAGTCTGAATAAGACTCAATTCTCATTTGCTTTTGAAAAGTCACTTTCTAGCTCCTTTTCTCTGAAGAGTTGCACTACAAAGTGCAGGGCAATTACAAACCAGTTGTTCAAAGCAAAAGACAGCTGTGCCCCACCTCTGGGACAGTACATGGTATCCTATAGCATTGTCTTGGACTTCAACAGCTATAAATCAAAGGAATTTCACCAGTTACTGGCTAAACAGCCATCAGATGAAAGTCAGTTAGAATTAAAGTATTCTGGCACATATCTTGAAGAATAGCTTCACTAACCCAGCTTGACCTTCAGAGCATCAGCTGGATATATGTCAGTGTGATAAACATCAAGGGGATGGGAAAGACAGTTCTCGAACACTCATTTCCACAGTCTACCACAGTATCAGTTCCTGTGCTTTTATGGGAGATGGAGCCTTTTATCACCCTTTAGATAAGGTCAGGAAGATGGCACAAGTTGGGTGTTTCCAGAATTTAATTTCCCCTTTTTGCTTTCTACTTAAGAGTCAATAATTTGGATTTACCAGGTTTGCTAAGTCTCAATCCTTTCTGCTAAGATGCTCAAAATCCAGAGAGGAAAGAAGATAGGGAGAACAGAAAAGGAGTACATCTTCAGATCCACAGCTAATCCTGCTGTAATGTTGAATACTCATAACAGTGAGCTACAAGCCCCTGTTGCTGTTACCTCTACATTCCTCTGTTCTTCTACATGAAATGCTCGCAGATAGGTACTAGACAACCCTCAGTCTGATTACTGTACTTAGGCCACAGCAGGCCTTGCTCAGACTGTGACTCTCGAGTGAATTCTTTGGGGACAGTGTGGGGATTCCAATGCTCTGTGCAATTACACCGAGGCTCATGGCAGTTCGTAACAAGTCTCTAGAATTGCAGTCTCATACTTGCAAATTACTCCCAAGACTCAGACTTCCCACTGCTTTTCAAAGTGTATGGCACCTATATGATGCCTCTCAGCTTCAGTACCATCAAGAAAGGTGATCACCTCTTCAGTATCATACTCCTTTGTAAATGTGTTTTATTCCCAAGGGATGTGCCAAGGATTCCCAAGAAGATGGAGAAAATACTGTCTTTAATAGAAAAGTCAGGAAAAAAACCACGGGTCATGTTTGTCAAGCAAGAGATACTTTTCCTTAACTTGTCCAGGCTGAAGCAGGAGCACACAGGTGCCTAGGAAGGGATAAAACAGGGCCAGCATCTGAAGTGCCAGCAGCTTTGTAAGCAATCCTCTTTGTGCAGAGCCACGGGCAGCCCGGGCTTCCGCCAGGCGTACGCGCAGGTCACTGCTCAGACCGGTGCCAAAGCGTACAGCAAAATCATTTTGCAGCTAGACAGCAACAGAACCACTGCCTGTTGTTGACAGGCCATAAAGAATGCAAACCCCCTCCTTTAAAAGGAGAAGAATTCAGTGGGTGAGCTGTCACTTCCCTGCCACTGTTCAGCTGTCCCCGTGCCTCACCGCTGGCCCCAGCAGCCCGTGCTCTACTGGAGTATGCCACTGATGGGATTACAGCCCCTGCTCCTGCAGGTCACCAGACACCCACTGGCTCTAAGATGCAGCCAAGGACAGTCTGTGTGACTGTTCCCTCCCCTTCTGCAACGTACACAGAAAACGCCTAGCAAAAGGAGCACAGAACAAACAGAACGTGAATTCTTTGCCTAGGAATGGTCTAAATAACATGCTACTCAGAGCTTCATACGCCCTAGAGGTTAAGGTGATATTTAAACCATTAGAATGAATTTCCTCCAACACAGCATGGTTTTAACCCATAAAATCAAGATGTCATATCCCTGGCTCGCTCTGCTCCTTCAAATGTGAAGTACATATGAAAAACTGAAATCATCAACACGTGGAGAGGCACAGTGTGGTATCTAAGCACAGCATGTGAAGGATAAGGACAAGTCTAGGGAATTATGTAATGGAAGCCACAGTATAAATAGTTCATACACCAAAACAGCAATGACCAAGAAAGGACAATCAATGTTGTCATATTTAAAATAGTAAAATAAATATACAGGAATACTGCATATCTTTTGTTCCAGTTGTGAATTAATGCCATTTCAGTAACCTCAGGGAAATTCACGATGCTTTCACATAAAAGACCAGTAAGTTTCCAAATAAAAAGAAGGTTCTTAGAAAACCCAATACAGCAATTCTGATAGGCTTTCAAAGTGGCAGCATGCCAGAGGTGCTCAGATACTGCAGAGAAGGACAGGTGGGCACGCAGGCAAGAGATGCTTATTTGTGGAGAAACACTCATGAGGTTAATAAATGTACCTGAAATTATTTGAGAATAACTGAACTACATAGCACTCAGAACTCCTTAAATACAAAACACACTCTGTGTTTTGTCATTAAAACATGAACACAGGGATGCCAATTCCCTGCTACCCTGAATGCACTGATGAGTAGCTGAGATTTTTCCCTCCAGCCAGTCATTCTTCCATAGACACAGTCAAGGGAGCTGATACTGGGGTGGAGATTTTGCCTGTGGTTCTGTCAGGAGGATTGTGTGCAACTCTGGAGTATGGAATCCAGCTTTTTGACAGGTTTCAGTGAATGCATCTTGCCAAATGCAAAACCATCTTCCCTCTGTCTCTTGGGGTTTATACTGTATTTGGAAGGAAGTCCAAATTTGTGACCTGATCTAAGTAAGGTAAAGTCGAGGTAAATCAGTCAGATAACATAGAGTGATCTGACCAGAAGCCATTGACCAAGTAAGGACTTCAGTGTTTTCATGGAGAAAGCAGGTCCAAGTGCCATCTGCACTCTGCTTTTCCAAGTAATATCTTGTTTCAAGTTGTGTTTTCCCTACCATTCTGAAAGCACTAACACTGGATCCCAGCACACAACCAAATTTTTGGGGAGATCCCAGGGGAAAGGGAACAAAAAGCCTTTCCAAGGCAGTAATTGTAGCTGCACACCTTTTTTACTGTTCTCACTGAACTCCCAGCCCCAGAGAAGGAGTAATCCTTAAGTCTGTACATTTACTGTTCCCACATCATCTCTATTGCAGATCAGAAATCCCCCAGGAACACTCCTGAGGGTTTCAGGTTGTTCTCTAAGACTTGTTTCTCCCCTGGTGCCCGATTCCTGTGGCAGTTCTACAGTGCAAAGGCTTTCTGTGGAAGCAGGGGAGCAGGGAACAGTGAGTTCAAACAGGAATCAGCACTGTGGCAGGGAACACAGATCCTAATCAGAAAAGAATGAGAGATCCTTGGTAAAGTCTGAGCCAGTAGCACAAGCAGGTATGACAGTGGTTCAGCATTTGAAGTGTACTGGTATGCAACTGGCAGGAGAATCCTAACAGCAGTGTCACTGTTCTTACCAGCTGTGAGAAACACAGCTGTGATACTGCATCAGATGAGCAGAGAGAATGGCCACCAGAAACTCCTGAAGCCTTTCACTGCTTGGAAAAATGCAGCAGCAGCACTAGGTACAGCTAAAGCACCCGACTGCTGGGTATTAAATACAGGTGCCCTTCCATTGATAATTAATCCATTTGAACCGAGGCCCTAAGAGAACCATAAGGTTGTGGCTGTTCCTGCCTCAACACAGAGCAAAGGGGAGGATTTCTAAAGAGAGAAGCGAAAGAGCCTCATACACAAGGAGGACTCGGGAAAGGAGAATTAGCACCAAATTTCCTGGTGTTTATGACATTTACTAGAAGACAGAGGCAGAAGAAAGCCGTGACTTGCCATCTGAAGAGCAATTTTTGCTCTGTAATATGCTTGCCCGTGTGCTGCCCGTGTCAATATTATTCTCATCCCAAAGAGCAGCCCAGTTACCATAGTCTCTTGTTTAGGGTAACATTCAAGGAGAAATTTATCAGAAGATAAAATGAACTCACACTTCATTTTTTGTTCTTGTTGCAGCTAGAGCTGCTCAGTACAGACACGGCTTTCAGAGGACAACCAAAAGAGACCCCCCTTCTCAACAGTGTTCAGTCTGTCTTTTGGCTTACTGCTGTACCGAGTAACAGCAGTGCTGCTGACATCAGGTCATGGTCATGCTAATTTACCCCACATCTGGAGTAGAAGCAAGGTGGAGATGTCCCTGCTTGTGTAAGGAGGTTGGGCTGGATGACCTCTGGAGGTCCCTTCCAGTCTAAGATGTTCCTTGATGANGTACCTGAAATTATTTGAGAATAACTGAACTACATAGCACTCAGAACTCCTTAAATACAAAACACACTCTGTGTTTTGTCATTAAAACATGAACACAGGGATGCCAATTCCCTGCTACCCTGAATGCACTGATGAGTAGCTGAGATTTTTCCCTCCAGCCAGTCATTCTTCCATAGACACAGTCAAGGGAGCTGATACTGGGGTGGAGATTTTGCCTGTGGTTCTGTCAGGAGGATTGTGTGCAACTCTGGAGTATGGAATCCAGCTTTTTGACAGGTTTCAGTGAATGCATCTTGCCAAATGCAAAACCATCTTCCCTCTGTCTCTTGGGGTTTATACTGTATTTGGAAGGAAGTCCAAATTTGTGACCTGATCTAAGTAAGGTAAAGTCGAGGTAAATCAGTCAGATAACATAGAGTGATCTGACCAGAAGCCATTGACCAAGTAAGGACTTCAGTGTTTTCATGGAGAAAGCAGGTCCAAGTGCCATCTGCACTCTGCTTTTCCAAGTAATATCTTGTTTCAAGTTGTGTTTTCCCTACCATTCTGAAAGCACTAACACTGGATCCCAGCACACAACCAAATTTTTGGGGAGATCCCAGGGGAAAGGGAACAAAAAGCCTTTCCAAGGCAGTAATTGTAGCTGCACACCTTTTTTACTGTTCTCACTGAACTCCCAGCCCCAGAGAAGGAGTAATCCTTAAGTCTGTACATTTACTGTTCCCACATCATCTCTATTGCAGATCAGAAATCCCCCAGGAACACTCCTGAGGGTTTCAGGTTGTTCTCTAAGACTTGTTTCTCCCCTGGTGCCCGATTCCTGTGGCAGTTCTACAGTGCAAAGGCTTTCTGTGGAAGCAGGGGAGCAGGGAACAGTGAGTTCAAACAGGAATCAGCACTGTGGCAGGGAACACAGATCCTAATCAGAAAAGAATGAGAGATCCTTGGTAAAGTCTGAGCCAGTAGCACAAGCAGGTATGACAGTGGTTCAGCATTTGAAGTGTACTGGTATGCAACTGGCAGGAGAATCCTAACAGCAGTGTCACTGTTCTTACCAGCTGTGAGAAACACAGCTGTGATACTGCATCAGATGAGCAGAGAGAATGGCCACCAGAAACTCCTGAAGCCTTTCACTGCTTGGAAAAATGCAGCAGCAGCACTAGGTACAGCTAAAGCACCCGACTGCTGGGTATTAAATACAGGTGCCCTTCCATTGATAATTAATCCATTTGAACCGAGGCCCTAAGAGAACCATAAGGTTGTGGCTGTTCCTGCCTCAACACAGAGCAAAGGGGAGGATTTCTAAAGAGAGAAGCGAAAGAGCCTCATACACAAGGAGGACTCGGGAAAGGAGAATTAGCACCAAATTTCCTGGTGTTTATGACATTTACTAGAAGACAGAGGCAGAAGAAAGCCGTGACTTGCCATCTGAAGAGCAATTTTTGCTCTGTAATATGCTTGCCCGTGTGCTGCCCGTGTCAATATTATTCTCATCCCAAAGAGCAGCCCAGTTACCATAGTCTCTTGTTTAGGGTAACATTCAAGGAGAAATTTATCAGAAGATAAAATGAACTCACACTTCATTTTTTGTTCTTGTTGCAGCTAGAGCTGCTCAGTACAGACACGGCTTTCAGAGGACAACCAAAAGAGACCCCCCTTCTCAACAGTGTTCAGTCTGTCTTTTAGCTTACTGCTGTACCGAGTAACAGCAGTGCTGCTGACATCAGGTCATGGTCATGCTAATTTACCCCACATCTGGAGTAGAAGCAAGGTGGAGATGTCCCTGCTTGTGTAAGGAGGTTGGGCTGGATGACCTCTGGAGGTCCCTTCCAGTCTAAGATGTTCCTTGATGATTCTAAGACTTGGCCTGGAGATAAACTGGAGCAAAGCAGGCTCTTGAGGCATCTGGACTTGGGAGGAAGATTAAGCCCTGAGCTACAGATTCAGTTACTTAGGTAAAGATGTTCCCATCCTTTCCTCTTTTTTCTTTCTCAGAGAAACAAATCCTGCTGGCTCCACTCAGTTCTGATTCTGCCCTGCAAGTCCCTGCTCCGTGCTGGAGCTGTCATGCACACACAGCACAGATGAGACACTCCGTGAGCCACAATTTCCTTTTTATAGGTCAGGCTCTTCCCAGGGCTGCTGATACTGTTAAATATGGAGGTAGCACAGAAGGGGCCCAGGCCCCTTCAAGATGTGTATGGGTCTATTCTATGTAATGTTGCTGGTGGTTATTAAGCCAAGGAGAAACATGGTTATCGTAAGCATTGTGCAAGGTTTCTTAAGGAAACATAATGTTAATTTTAAAACCCTAATCTCTACATAGAGGTTTTCTTTATCTCAATATGGAATACACTCTAAACTCTGGATCTTGATGATGGGAGAAAGTCCCATAAAAACACTGTAACAGAGGGAAGGAAGATCATGGATTGAGCCTAGAGAGGGAAAGAGACATTCTCACTTGTGATGCCATGAACATGATGGGCAGTGTAAATCCCAGCAGCTTTCCTCAGTTGTTGCACTCTGCAGAATACACCTGACAGACAGTTTTCTAAGTTCACGGCAGAGCAAGGGATCCTAGTACTGCACCCTGACTTCAGCCTATTGAAATTCTTGACAATAGCCACAGCCAGCTCTGACATGAGTCATGTCTTTATTTCTGTTTACTTTAGTATTGTCTGAATTGCCACAGGGAATTAGAAGGTGATAGTGGTTAAGGCAGGACTTCCAGCTGCTCAGAGACAGGGAGCAGTCTGCGGGAGATAACTAACCCCTTGCAGCTCAGGTCTGGGCACAAGGCATGCTTCACCTTGTACAGTCAGGCATCAGAGAGGTGGGAACTGTCTTTCCAAGAAAAGCAAGGACAGAAAGACAGCTATTAAATGCTCTTTGATAGCAGAGCTTTTCAAACAAGCACCTTTGAGAAGTGATTCTGGACAGTATCAATCTCATGTTGATACTGAAGAAGAAAAGATTTTAACACATTATCCAGATACAGGTATCAATCTTACAGCAGCTCCATGACCACTCCTCAGTTTCCTCATATCCACGGAGCTGTGTGCCCTCATGCTGAGGATGCAGGTGCAGTGAGGAAGGCAGTGTGCTCACTCCTCACAGTCCTGCACACCCCAGCACAGCCTCTGAGGGCTGCCACTGCTCAGCTGCAACATGCTGGATCCAACCCTGGTTTTTCTTATGAGGAATCACAGTCCCATGTACCCCTCAGGAGATGACCCCAAGTCCTCAGGAGGTGTTGCCTTTATTAGCAGCTGGACTCCATTCTGATGGTACTTTCCTGATCAGATTACAGTGCAAAGGATTGTGTCCATGTGGCCATCTTGATGTCCCCAGGGCTTCTTTGTCTTCTCTGTTTTCATTATAAGAACCACAAATACATTTCAGGGGGTTACACAGGAGGAGAGACTCTACTGTGTATGGCAGATTTGCCCTCGATTATGTTTACATGGGCACAGAGGTGCTATGGGTGGGATTTCAGTGTTCCTGGCAGCACACAGGGGAAAGCAAGCCCTGCAGACAGGGAGATGAGACTGCTGAGTGGCAAGATGCAATCTGTTTGACATGGCCAGGTCTTTTACTGTCACTGAGTGTTCTATGCACACCTTTCTCCTCTCCCACCCTAAGAGTATTTACTGAACAAGAGACTGCACATTACAAATCTGCAGCCTTTCAGAATCCACTGCTCAGTGACATGGGGTAGATCTCTACATTACGTTTATGACAAAACCAACTCAATTCTTTTGCATTTTAAGTGCAAATCTAATCTGGTACTTTACAGTTTGCATCCAGCAAAGTTATTTACAACATGCACTGCATTTTTAATTATCCTATAAGAATTCTTCTTTTATAGGACCCAAAGGGTAAATGTAAAAACTGCCTTAAAGATTTGCTGTTCAGTGGTGTACAACAATTAATTTTAATCCATCAGTTAGAGTTAATGGATGGAATAACATACTTAAGAGGCACTGTCTGTTTTGCCAAGACCCTTCTTAAAAAGCTTATAAAAGGTACCTTTCATTTGAGTAATTGGCTGGATTAATTAGATGCTATCCTTCAAAGTCCTAGAGCAAGGAGATTTAGACCTGTGATAAGAGAGGACCTTTTGGTGCCCAGTCTGGCTCACACTACAGCAGCTTCACCAGTATCGCAGGGATGTCCTCAGGCTTTCTCAGAGGAAATGCAGCTGGGTGCTGATGAACTGAGACAAGTGACAGTGTCTTAGATCTGTGTGCAGCAGTCTCCATCCGGACATTCCGAGGGCATTAACCCACCCCATCCCCGATGGTCCCACTGGGAAGCTGCACCTACTCCCGAGCAGCTGGGGAAAGCTGCTCAGGCTTGTTGACCCTCCACATTAAAGGTGTCCCTGCATTCTTTGCTTCTGAGAGTGGGCTAGATCTCAAAACGCTCTCTTCCTTGGCACGGAACTGCACCACACAGCACAGCGCATCTCTGGAGTCTAACCCTCTGGTCTTTACATTAAAGTAAGGACAATATGTGAGCTAAAACTGAGCACCTCAAAATCTTTCCTTTAAACTTTCTGCTTTCACATTGTCAGGCTTAAAATATCTGGACAATGGCAATGGAATGAAACCACGTTACAGCAAATACACTCGGGGTAGAGAGTCACAGCAGAGAGGCATATACTGAGAGGACGAAAATGTAAAAACATGGTTTAAACTGTGCTTTAGAAACAATCTTCCTATTTGATTGCAGTTCTAAGGAAAAGCACTGCCTCACTGGCTGAAAGAGAATTAAAATGCATGTGCCTAACTGAAAAGACCAAGGAGAAAAAAAACCCCACCACCACATTTCTTCTGATTGTTTTCCATTTGAAAATTTTAAAAAAAGATAAAGATACTGAAGTACATTCTGAACTAAAACATACTTTTGAATTGAAGAATTAAGATGGTTTTGATTTCTCAGAATTAAGATAGTTTCGGTTTCCCAGAATTACTGGGGAGGAGGCAAAATTCATTAGAAGATCAATCCCAAACAAATGTCACAAAGCTAGGCAATTTTTACTCGCGCCAAGCCCGCAAGCCTTAGCCAAGCAAGACTGCGGCCAGCTCTAATTTTAACTGGAAACTGAAACTGATGTTGCAGGAGACAGAGAAGAGTCACCAAGCACATTCATTCAGCCCTACATATTAGCACTTAAGCTCTGTTTCTCTCCTGGAAATACACTGCTTTAACAGCTCTGTGAATCTCTGAAAACCAAGAAAATTATGTTCACTTTGTTTTCCCTCAAATGTCAGGAAAGAAAAGCCAGATATAAAGTCATGGTTAGTCTAGAATTCCAGGAGCTCTCTTTGTTTTCCTGGTAAGGCAGCAGGGCAGTTGGGTCTCAAATCAGATAAGTACTTTCAAGTCAAAGGGGAATCCCAGCTGGAAGGATAACCATGAGATAAGAGGTCTCTTAGTAGTGTCAGTTCCTTTCATATGTGCTCAGATCTCTTTGAAAACTCATAGGAAAAGCTGCCAAACCTCCCTGCCCTTCTGATAGGGAGGTATTTATGCACACCCAGCTCGCAGGAGCTCAGGAACTTTAAACCCCAAGAGACTGGGCACTGCTTTGTTCAGCACTGGTCTGTGTAAGGAGAGAAGCATTCCAGACAGTCTCTCTCACTGCCTGAGATCACAACCTCGCGGCACCAGCACTGACAAGCACTGTTGGGAGTGCTGAAGGAAAGACACGATTGCATTTTTCAATGTTTTCCTACCCCAGATCAGTTTTCAGCTTGTGTTTTCAGGGATCTGCTTTCTAGTACTCCCCAACTCTCTCCTGGTAGCAAAATTACATTGGGAATCTTAGTGTGAAGCTAAGACATTTAGCACAAGCAGCCACTGCTTCAGAAGGTCTCTGTGGGAGAGATTTAGGCTGGGGCTGACCATCTACAAAAACATCCCTCAAGAGTGAAAGACATTCTGGTCAGTAAGAAAGGTTGTCTAATTTCTACAAAGTCCTCTGTGGCTCTGGCAACACAAGTAACTGGAGTAATGCTGACAGGGGTACGAGAGGAGTTTGTTAAGTCTCATTCCAGTCAAAAATATTTTGTTCTTTTTTAAGTATTACTATTGTCATCTAGAGAGGTTTCTTTCTGACCTTAGCATCACTGCATTCTTGCCCTGGTTTGTTCCCAGACCTGGCTGCATGGTGTTGATAAAGCAGCTGATCCTGCTAGCACAGGGAAATGACAATTCCCCTTCATGGTAAGAGGCTTGCAGGGCAGCATGGCATTCATTACACTGCACTCACTGTGAGTATCCTCTGTGGAAAGTACGGAGTAACAAACTGCCAACAAACTGAAAATAGAACATAGAGACTCTGATTCCAAGTTTTAGTGACTAGGTTACACTGCCAAAAAATAAACAAAGAAAGAGTAATCAGAAGCATACCCCTGATCTCCCATCTCCAATATGTGCCATGTCATCAGTTTCCTTCTGTGAAATGTATCCTCCATTTCTAACTGGATCCACAACCCACAGCCAGGAAAACATGAGAAAATGCATCATGGTTGAAGAAGTGACAAGTGGAATCTGGCTCAGAAAACAATACTGTGCCAGGTGCTCTTTTGGGGTACTCTTGATTAGTCAGGATCTGAACAGCTGCTTTTCAGGCTAGCACCTGAAAACAGAGACAGTGGAAACACTTTCCACAGGGGATAAAATTAACAAAAGCATTCTGTGTGAACAGTGTACCTGTTTTGACAAAGTTTAAGGGAAACTCCTATATGCTGTAGCCTAAGATACAGAAAACCAAGTCTCTGCTTCTCCCAGGTCTGGTTTTCATCCCAGATCACTTTGAATCCATCAGCACTGGGATTCAGATTCAGAGTTTCTCACAACCCAGTGACTCAAACATCAGTGATAGGGAGGAAAGAATACTCATTGGTTTTGGTCTCAGTGTAACCAAACCCAGACATAGTTCTGCTTCATTTCTAGAACAACTGAAATAATTTATTTTCAGTTTTCTGAGGCTCAAAAAAAAATATTTCTAAGCTTCAGATGTTGCAGCAAAGAAAAACAGTTGTCTCCTGGTAAAGCCCCTACAATCTTAAGAGTCTAGATTCTGCAGTAATCAGTTTACCATTCTACGTGTAGCAGATAAAATATTTTTTCTCATTGTTGCTTTAAGCTGTGAAGAAGTGTTTGTTTTTCAGAGTCTTGTAAAAGTGTCTCGCACGAAAAGCTGTTTGAATGGGATGAAAATTCAACCAAAAATCTTCAAGGTACAAAAGGGAGCAATATGATAGTAGGATGCTATTTTAAAAGGTATCTGAAAACTTTTTGTATAGATAAACACGGCATGACTTGAACCACAAAACCTGTGTGACAGGCCAGGGACTTCAAAGAGTGGGATCATGATGGGAAATTGGGAAGATTTGTTGGAAAGTCTTGGAGCATCCCCTACTCACAGGTACTAATTTTCATTTCAGTGACAAGTGAACTGATTATTTCGAACAGACAGCAGTGTACCTCCTGCAAAAACATCACGACAGACCAGACAGTATAGGGCCAGACAAGGTATTTTCAGTGTGGATGGAGTTACTTCTTGACCTTTCACAACCTTTTTTGCCAGTGGCTTCGACACCACAGTTTGTAAAGCAACACCTATTTGCAAAGGGGCTGTTGAGCAGCAGTGATTTCCCTGTATCATCCAGCTGCTTCCCCACGTCAGTTATGTAGCCAGCCCACTGGGAGTATGTGAATCACTCGGGTTACCACATCTCTTATTCTCCAGTGTACACTGATTCCCAGAGCAGGGAGGGAATTAACAGCCGTGTGCTGATGCCGCAGGCAAAGGGCAGCTGCAGAGAATCACACCACAAGATGGTGACAGGACATACCTGGATACTTTCAAATCTGTAGACAGTGTAGTCATCTCCACTGCACTCTCCATGCTCCTGTGGATAATGTCTCTCCTTGCTCTTGTCTACTTTCTGATCCACTGGTCTTCCTGCCCTTGGTGCCCTCTGAAAAGTAAACAGCACAAAGTGGCTTCAGAAAACACAGCAGAGATAAGCAGGACTGGGCACAAACCAGGACAGGCTGGTGTGTGTGATACCCCACATGGCCTTGTGCAGCCCACATTAAAGCCTGGACTGTGGTATCAAAACCGTTTAAGCTGATCTGTTCCACTACTGCCCAGCCTGATCCTCCTCCTTGGCCTTGGCTTTAGGAATACTAATTTTAAGTCTCTTCCCAAGACAACTCTGAACAGCTTCAAAAAATTGAAGAATGTTTCCCACCACAAAACCATGCCCCTGACTTCCTCCAGTTCTGCTGTCTTTTGGAATCAGGTGCTGAGAATTCATATTTCTATTAATAAGCAAATCATAAACATTCTGGCTGCAGCAAATGATGATTGATTCCAGCTCACTTTTGTATTTACATTTCACTGGCACCATTTCCAAGCTGCAACCTTCATTTGAGATTTACTTCTGTTATCACTTAAGAATTATGCTAAACTGGATCTTCTGCAAAGATCTTCATTAGTTGGATCCATTTGCTGCTGTAACGATCACGTTTGCCTAATTGACACCTAATCACATCTCAGTCCAGGCTAGATTCCAGTCAGTACTGCAGCCCCAGCTGTACTCGCAGTTTCAGGACTACCTGTACTAAAGTAAAACTGCAATTATAAATTACTTGTAAATATATTCTAGTTCTGTGTGGCTCAGTGTAGTCAGCAACCTCCCTGTGCAGCCACAAAACACATCTTGACCCAGACTGTAGCTATTTAAAACTCTGTATTACGCTTGTAAGACAGCATCTCCAGGAGAGCTGCAGTGTGCCACAGACAATACTGTGCCTGGCTCCAGAACTCCCACAGACTGACTGAGGCAGGCCTGCTTCTGCAGTGCCTCTCTGCACACTTTTTTTTGTCATTTAGAATTGCTTGGGCAAGTAGCATTTCCTAAATCTTCCATTCTTGGTGTTCTTCTCCAGAGTGTGCCTTTGTGCAGAACTCATGCCAGCTTGGCTGTCTGAAAGCAACTGAGAGCCTGTAACTCAAGAACCCCCACCCCCAGCAGAAAACAGCAACACGAGCAACCATGCCACTGGAATGGTTCCAGGCAGATTTCTGTATGCCAGCTTGGCTACAAGACTGTAAACATTACTCTGTGCCTTAAGCATGAGCATGATCCTGAGGGCACTCATCCCTTTTTGACTTAAGGACTGGACCATAACAGTGAAATCCCTCTTAAGTTTGCTGTCAAGAGGAAGAAGAGAAGCAAAACTGCCCCAAGGGAGATGGACACAGCAGTTCTGTTTCAGACACCGGTAGGGATCTACAGTGTCCAAAGCCTTCAGTCTCACCTGTATTTTACACATGATACTGTTCTGGGATTAACCACTTCTCAGAAATGAGAGCCAAAGCACAGACATCTGTTTTTGAAAAAAAAGATGCTGATGGTACTAACAAAGACTTTGCAGTAAGCCAGGGGTTTCAGCTTTGCTTCTCAGAAATAATGCTCTCCCCACAGAGGTGTTCTCCTCTCTGAGATGACCACTGGGGCAGTAGCTGAAGGTCACTTCTTACAGGAGATTTCTTTCTCCTTATTAATGCAGTGGTTGGCTTATTCTATCACTGCCTGATGAGAGGAAGAAGTCTTACAGAGGAGTCAGAGTGAAATGAGAGGGTCTTACTCAACGATCCCAAGTATAAATATAGCAACTCCAGGGTGAATTCCTCCCAGTTTTACACCACTGTATCCAAAGTCATCCTTTCACTCAAGCAAGGCATTTTATAGAGGAGAATAAGGCAGAAGTGCTGTTTAATTGCCAGAGGCCATTTGTGCAGTGACTAGGGGTTGCTCAGCAAATCACTTGAAAGCCATCCTGATCATTAATGGATGTTTTCCCTTCTGATGGCAGTATGGAAAGTTTCAGCCTGATGCAGATGTATGGCCTGCACGGTCTGGGAAGGAGGAGAGTTTCACACCAGAAAAGTGAGGGTTTTGTCACTGAGACACGGACTGGCTGTGCAGGTTTGTGTAGGTGCCTCAGAGCAAGAGCAGCCCATCCATCCCAGCACACCTGGGGCATGGCTAGTGAACCCTCACTGTCAGGACATCTCTTATCCCTCCTCTGCTCACACTGCCCCAGGCTGTGCCAGAAGACATGAGCCCAGCCCTCTGTGTGCTCCTCACCATCACTGCTCTGTGAGCACCTCCAGGAGCAGGTGCTGAAGGTGGGAGAGTTTTCTCCCTAAAGAGCAAAAGCCTTACCTACCTGGCAAAACCCCCTCTTGCCCTCTCCTATAACCTGCACCACACCACTGCAAGAAAGACCAAAATTCAAAGTGAAACATTCATGGCACAAGGAAGAACTCTTTTATGGCTTTGCCAGGCAAAAAGCTCGTGGCTCAGGGTGTGAAATGTGATTATACCTCTGTAACCTTGCCTTGTCAGGCTACATATGTTAAAAGAAGACTTCATCTCTTTCCTGCCGTTTTCAGCCTTCAGCTGTAGCATTTGCCTTCCATAGCAGGGAACTGACTGGCTAAAATACATGCTGCACTAATAAGCATTTCCTTTCATTGGTTTTAAATGCATTTGGACTTCAATTTCCTTCAGTAATGAGCTTTCCTTTTGCATAACAAATTTAAAATATCATTTAGAAATAGGTATGAGAAAATAAATAGCTAGTTTTACTATAAACAGGGTCATTCAGCACCCCATTTCCTCTCCCGATTATCATCACTGCATTGAGTTCATATGATTTCATTTTTTTTGCAATAGGGATGTCACTGTCAGAGAAAGACAGAGTTCAAACAAGTAACTGCTGGGCATGTGACTGAAAGCAAGCTGCAAGCAATCTGATCATTGCTGAGACAGAGGACTGGCATCACCTAGTGCAAGTGACAGGCCTTAAGTTTAGATAACCACCAACTCAGCTATTTCTGTTTTACCTTTGTATTTTTTGAGGCAATTCTAAAGGAGAAAACAAGACATTGCTTGAGTGTGTGGCTAGGAGATGAAATACAGCAAAGGGCATTTGTGTTGCTAGGCAAACAAAACCACGTGGACTTTCTAGGCCTTTACTGTAATAATTTTGGTTGGCTGTTTTTGCCATTGTTAAACCTCCCAGTTAAATCCTTACATCTCAATAATGCTGACTGAAAAGTTTCTAAAAACCCTAAAAAACTGATGTGATCATTTGCTCAGGAAGGAGTTCTACCTCTTGCAAGGTATAGGTGTGGAATTAAAAGAGGGCAAGTGTCTCTGAGAATTGCGTATTCAAGCTGTAGAAAATGTCAGTCTGTGGATCATGTTGTATGATCTCACACCTACTGTGTATCTCCAGAGTGCTCCCTCACCTCCCATGCACAGTACCTGTGGCACTGAGGGATCACAGCTTGTGCACTTTATTAAGGAAGGAGCCAGTGCTGTCACAATATCAGTTCCACTTCCTTCTCCTTCATGGCTTCATCTTCTGCTAGTCCTTTTCCTTTGAGGTTGAGTGTAAACATCACTGTGGGAGCAGGACAGCCAGAGGATCTGCAGACTCCAGAACACCTTTTTCCATGTGAACATGATACATGTTCACAAGTGAAGGTACACAGATAACTGGTGGAGTTGCATCAACACAGCTTCTCCCTCTCTTACCTACCAGCAGCTCTGCTAACAATTGCAACTGGTGCTAAACAGAAGACTTCTGTCGAGCTGCTTCCTCCTGCGTGTATTCAGTCAGTTTAAGGTTAGTCTGTCCCAGAAGACCCATTGCTTCCTCTCTTGTGCTGGCTAACTCTTGGAATGATTACAGGCAGTTGCTGGAGGAGCAGCAGAGAATGTGTTTGCAATTAGCTCTCATTCAGCCACATCATTACTAACAAGGAATAGAATTAGCTGGGTATTACCATGTCTGGTGAGATGCTACCTACTCTGTGACTTTCTCCCCTTTTTCTTCACACTAGTAATGAACAAGAGAAGGCAATGGGGAGCAACACTGCTGCTGTGGCCCTTTGCCCAGCCATGGCAAAATGCACCAGGCAGCTTGCAAGAGCTCCTGGGTCTGCGCATGAGGGCAAAGACGTTGGCATGAAAGAAAGGCTGGCAGCTGCCCCTGCACGGCACACACGTGCCCTGCCTGCAGCCTGGAAGTCAACGCAGATGTGTAGGGACTTTCCTTTCTGAAAGGGTGTATCAGTCTGGTCAGCAGCCTTGGGAGTGTCTTTCTTCACTGCCCTCCCACTCACATTGTCCCACCCCTGCCCAGCCTCCTGTCACTCTCGTGTTGGCTTTGAAGCTTTGAATTTATTCACATCCAGGATCTCCAAGTGGGAGAACAAAGAAAAATAAAGAGATGAGGCAGAGGTGCAAAAGCAAATTCATAATGTTTCAGAGGAAATGAAAACTAAAGGAATCAAACACACTGAGCAAGCTAGGCCCACATTAGAGACTGACCTTGCTGACCAAGATGCCCACTTGAACACACAGGGATGTCAGCTTTTGTTTCTCAAGGTAACAGACCTGCCTTTTGGATGAATGCTGGAACCTATACCTGGAAATGTAAAAGGTCTGAGGCCACCGTGGTGTGTAAGCTGCGTGTAAGCTCCTGGGGCCAAAAATACTAACTTGATCCTGGAATGTAAGAACACGGTGAAGTGGGGTAGGAGTAGACAGCTCTCACTACTCACAGTTCTTCTGCCAGTGCTAGAATGTTGAGTCCTGTGTTGTAGCACCAAGAACAGTATGAAAATCATCTGGGAGTAAAAACTGGTGCTGAAATGGTTAGTGAATTGGATAATGCTAATGGGTAACTGGATGAAGTTCAGAGATTTTTGAATGATTAAATGATAGGAGGCATGACACAGTAACAGCAGGATCTTCCCTGTTTCATATGAAAGATGAAATGAGAGTCTGGGACAGCACTGCTGAGCCCTCTGTTCTTTCTCTGCAGCGCCTACACCGAGCCCTACAAGGTGTGCCCAGTCTCTGTGATACCAACAGAGCTGGTCACATCAGACGAGGAACAGAAGAGTTCAGAAGATGAGAGCAGCCCAGGTGATCCCAGCCTCACCAACAAGGTAAGAGAACTGAAAATGGGCAATGCACAAACCCAAAGAGGGAGAACCTAGATTCTCAGCTGTCCCCGCTGTTTGCCTGGGGCTCGCTGGGACAGGGCAGAGCCATCAACCCTTTACTCCCCCAGTGCACTAGCACCAATCTACCCTCACAGCATGAGGCAAAGCAAAGAACTGTGTCCTCAGACGGACCATGAAGGCAGCACAGACAGCAGGAAAAACTGAACTTCAGGAAAAATGCGTCTCTCAGAAGAGGGATTTAGATGCTATCTTGAGAATTTTAAAGCTATGTTGGATAAAACAATGACAAATACATCATTTGAAGCAGTTCTGCACTGGCTGGGATGGGGAGTAAATCATCTATTAGGTCTCTGCCATCTCAAAATTCTTTCATCATGGGAAAATGCACTCATGTTTTGGTTTATTTTAATGACATCTGTTGAATAAAACAGCTCTTAAACAATTATGGAGAAGACCATAGAAATGTGACCCTAACTTAAGACAACACAAGGCTGTTTTAACCTCCATTAAGCTGACTAACAGTACAGTTATCAAAGAAATGGTGTGAAACAGTTCTAGGCATAAACTGATTTTTGTTTTTCATAGAATTTGTCTGTGTGTGTTCTTAAAACCTCCTATGAGCCCAACAATCTGAAGTTGTGTCTGTGAGTATGAGCACCCATGGCATAGCCCAGATCAGATCTCTTCAGGCACTTCCAGAATGGGAAGCTTTGTTTCACGACAAGTGTAGAGAGAAGGGAGTGGCATCTTCCCCCTACTAGGACACCAGTGCTTGAGAAACAGCAAGAGAAACCGGAAGAGGAATGAGAAATGACTGCATGAAATTGCTGTTGCTCTAATCTCTGAGGGAGAAGAGCTTCCTCTGATTTCCCTGGATGCAATGTCACTATGCACTATCCTGTATGGTGCTGAGCTACCTCTGTTACCAGTGGAAAAGGATGTGGTTTGATCTCCTTGCTGACATGAAACAAATGAAACAGTTGCAAGCAACCTTATCTTTTTTTCCTTTGAGATTAATGAAATTTTTTAGTTGTTTGTTTTCAGACTGTTTTAGCAAGGGAAAAGCCTTCAAATTTCTGACATTAGCAATATTTTTCCTTTCAGCTGGTAGCTGACAAACCATTAGCATTTACAGAATACACACTAGTGTGTTATCTCAGCTGCTCAGGTTTCTCAGCATCAATTAGTGACTCCAGTGGAGTCACAACAAAGCCGTGACAACCTCAGGAGGGAAATGCATGCAATCGCTATGCACTGGGAAGCAAACTCAAGGCTGCTAAAACAAATCTTACAGCCATTTTTGTAGAGTTTGACTCAACACACTAGGAAATTATGGCTTCCCTTATTGCATCTCATGCATTTTAATTGTTCTGTTGTACTGGAGTAGCTGCCACAGAAGAAGGCAGCACTCAGAGAACAAGCATGTGCTTCAGTTTCACAGGAGGTACCCCTCACAGTCTCAGACAAACACAAACTAAACTTCTGCACATGCCTGATAGCATCAGAACAGGTCTGGTTGGTTGGTTGGCCTTTGCTTCCCAAGCTAACCGTCAGCAAGGATCATAGTACACAGGACCAGACTTCCACAAGCTCCTGTGGAGCTGTCTTCATCTGAGTACAGGCCATCATTCCAAGCTGCATGATGAATTAGTACATGTGGCTATTTATCCTGCCAAGAATCAGGCAAGGAAAAGTAAACATAATCTGATCTGCTTGTCATAATTCTGGCTGTACCAAGATGAATCACTCTGCAATCTACTGGACTCTAGCTACAGACTTTAAAAGAGGATGGAGCAGCAGTAATTTCATCCTTGGATAAGCCATAAGCCTTGGATCAGCTTCATAAGCCAAGGCAGAAGTCAGTGCTTATGTGTGGGACCAAGAGAAGATCTGGAGATGAGAAGTGGCACTGAGACATCTTTCACTGTGCCTGCTGTTGCAGCCTCACTAGGGCAGGTATCACCATGGACAGGCTAAGATCTGGGAACCATCCTGCCAAACGCTGTGTGTTCCAGCTGTTACCCAGGAGCCATCTGTCAAAGGAGACACCTGATGTGTGCAGTCAGAGGGCACCTAGCATGGGACTCTTGATACTTAGCCTCAGCATCACTGCTGCAGTGAAGCAATAATCACAAGATGGCCAGGATGGCAGTCAGCACAGGGTTCTGACACGAAGGATGCCGTACATTTAACTGCTGCCTTTCTCCCATGCTAGCCACAGAATCACAGTGATTACGGGGGTCTTCCAAGGTCTCATGCGGCCCATGCTGCAGACTCTCTGTCAGAGACAAGGGCTTCCAGTTCACTGTAATTAAGAGTGAATGGGATAAATTCCATCTGTCCACAGCTCTTGTGTCAGAAAGCACTGGTGCCTTTACAGAAGACTGACAGAGGACTGTGTTTCCTACCCTGCTGCTCCCGCTTCCTTTCATTCTGTTCTCACGCGAAGCTGGTGGGTGCTGAGGAAACACTGGCTGCCCTGGAAAAACCCTTCTCAGGACTGACCCAGCAAAGAACTGCACTTGTCCAGTTCCCCAGGTGATCCATCCCCTGGAGCACAGTCCTTGGGACATCAGGGAGTGACTGCACGACAGGAGAAGGCTCAGACGCACTGTCACTTGGCAGAGACATGGTCTGAATGCCAAGGATATAGCACCAGGAGATTCACAGTCCTGTTATGACACCTGCTTGGGGCTGGCCTACCAAAGACCTGATTTAGATTTAAAAACACATGTACACATATATCCAGGTTTGTTAGTTTGACTTCTATTTTCCTCCTCCTCAGGGAAACTTCATTTAAGTGAAGGCATGGAATTGCCTAGATGATAAAATCTCTCCCTGTGTTCAGGCACGTGATTTACATTTGCACTGAGCTGATTCTACCTGCTGCCTTTCAATGTCATGAATTAATTCCTGCACCAAAACGCAAGCAGCATATTTGTTTCTTCTCACCTGCTTTCTGATAGCCTGCTTGCTGAAGAATCACAAGACTTACAGTTGGCAGTGGATATTTCTTTTTAAGGCTCATTTTTGTAAGTAAATATAGTTGTAAATATCAGCTTCTTCCTGTGATAGTTTCAACAGTTTGTCTCCTTTGCTCTCCTGAGGACCAGATTCACAGGAACATGGAGAGATTTTTAGGGCCCACTGGAACCCCTGTTCTTTAAATCATAGACAATAATGTATGTGAGGTGGCTTTATTTACATGACCAGCCTCATTTTATAGAGCAAACAAAGAGGGGCTTTCATGTCTATTGAGTTACAGGATTTTTTATTACTGAAAACCTATTTGGAATGAGGCAAATAATAAAAATGTAAAATAGGAGGTGGGTTTCCAGTTCCTGCCCTTATTCCACTGGGACTACCTCAGACCCTGAGAGGATGACCATTTGTCATCAGAAGTCACCTGGCAGTTTTGGTTCTTCTGTGTAAGAGTAACAGTGGAAATTCTTTCTTAGTGGTTAAATAAGCACTTTAATTCCTTCTCTTCCATCCAGTGGCAGAGGATAACAACCTAGAGAACTCAGCAGCAGGGACTGCTCTAAGTTTTCCTAACCTTTGTCATTCTACTCAGTTATATGATAAAAAGTGATGTCCTTCACTTACACTACTGATGGAGATACACTCTTTCTTTCTTTCCTGATAAGCTAATTTAAAAGAGCTCCTGGGCCATCTCTCACTCGTGTGTCTTTTATATATGTTCATTTAATTAAATGCCTCCCAGTTTATCAGAAGGTGACATATGTCTTTTCTGTTCCGGGTTCTTAAGGCTTTATGATGGTATCTGAGCTGCCCACAGGAAAAAGAAATGGAATTAAGGATTCCAGTTAGGAACAAAAAGCTTGTATTCAATTAAATAAGGATTTTATCTCCTACCTCTGAACTATCACTCACTAGACAAATGCGCAAAGTCCAGGATGTATAATCTCAGGTTTTTCCTCTCATCATTGAGCTGGATTCCAGCCTGAACTTTGTGATTGTTTTTTATGGCTTAAAACCAGGTAAATCAATTTTGGACCCAATGACCTAATAGATGGAGGGGACATGCACCCCACACAAAGAGGGACACAAAGGTCTCACAACAAGCAGGGCAGCTACTGTCTCATGGCAGCAGTATACAAATGGCTTTGCTGCTCCTTATCCACTTCCACTGGGTGGGCTTGGTTTCCAGACTCCATTAATCATTCTGTTTTGCACGCCTTTAACCTTCACATATTAAAGTACACACACACACAGAGAACTGAAACTTGTGCTGGAGTTGTGAATGACAGATTTGTGTGCCCTGAGGAAGCACCTAATTCAGAAGCCTTTCGAGAGACAGATTTTGATTTATATAATTAGACATATTACCCAGGAGAGCTGCAATTTAGCTTTTCAAGGAAGGGGCCTGGGAGACGGTTCTTTCTCTATTACTGGTTCACAGAGGCAGCCTGAAAAAGTCACTTGTTCTCGTAATGCCTCATTTTACTGTTGACACCACTGTGAAATCACTGTGAACTCCTACATAGTTCATAATAATTACAAAAGGGACATTATGGAGTCACTCAGCTCAGAGGCTGAAACTTGCAAACTGCGTCAGCCTCTGATGGTGACAGGACAGCTCTTGTGCTGGATGTCCCCCAACTGCAGTGCTCCCGCCCTGAGCAGCCTGCGAGACAACAGCCACCCAGGGAAAATGCAGGAGGGATGCAGGCTGCCCTGTCAGCCTGGCAGGCCAGTGGCACACACACGAATGGAGCTGCTGCTTCTATGGCTTGGCTAGTTGTCCTGCTTCTGGAATGCAGAGGGCTACTCCCCGAGTACTCCAGATGAGAGGCTTGTGCTACCAGTGCTTCAGGTGTAGTCAACTGTTCTGTGAGCTATGTGTGCTGCTCTCAGGCCAGGCAACCCGGCCCAGCCCCATGGAGGCAGATTCACCCCCAGACCCACGATTTTTTTAAGATGGATTAGGAGACCAATCTACTTCTGATCAAGCTCCTGCAAACAACTGAGTCAGCACAACTGAGAGCTGGCACTGGGCTCAGAGGGGACTGCCTGGCACTGTCACCAAGTACCATCTAATCAAAGAGTGGCCTGGCAGAGCTCACATCAGATGCCCTGACATTGTTCAGACCAAAGCCAGAGCAATAAATTACTGTTTGGAGATGTCATTAATGGGATCACTACCATGCAGAGAAGGCAATCCCGCAACAGTTCAGTGCCACATTAGCATAATCAGCATGGGTCACTGGCCACCTTTCTTCACTGTTCACTACTTGCCCCTCCTCAGCCCAAATGTTTTTTCTATCAGAAGGCAAAAAAGGGGCATGAAACAAAGTTTCTCAGATGGAACTACTTAAGACTAGTACTAACTTCTTGTGTGCTCACAGGTATGCTTTGTGAAGAGCTGCAGATTTGCAGGTCTGTATTGTTCTAAACAAAAGCTTTCTGGTAGTGGTGTGCTTCATTATACATTAAGAAACAACAGCTGTTGCAAGAGACCGGACGAGTCACAGGTCATCTCCAGGTCGTTTTCCATCAGTAAACTTGTTATCTATTTAGAGTAGAGCTATAGGGCTTAAATTGCTAGCCAATGGAGAAATGACTGTACAGTATCACCTTTGTTTTCCTAGTTATGCTGATCATCTGAGCAGTAGCTACTGTAACAGCTCTTAACCTAGTTAAAGTGCTTTTGTGCTTGTGACCCTCCTGGCATCAGCATGCTTTTCAGAGTGAAGAGAATGGGGAGATATTTCAGTTATGTGTTGCAGGTTTATATTGTATATTGCAAGCATTTTATTAAGCATTTGTTTTTGGGGAGGATGGGATGCTGAGGCTGTGAGACAAGATTCAGGGAAGCAGAAAGCCAAGGGTCTCCACATGGCTGCAAGGCTTCCATCTGCTAAGCAGAGGCCTGGGGTGCAGCCTCTGAAGTGGACACTGGGAAGGAACGACGGCGCAGGGCTGGGCACAGGACTGCTGCTGGCAGCAGCTACTGCTAAAAAGATGGCATCTTGGTGGTGTTTCAAGAATGACCTGCACTTTGTTTCAGAAGCTTGATGCTTGAGGGACCAGCACCCCCTCCATACCCTATTCCCAGAAGCCCGTCTCCGGACACTGTCGTCAGTCTGAGAGTTCATTTCCCGGTTAAACAAACAGCAATTAAACAGCGTAGGACAGGCAACGCCCAGAGACACTGTCTCAAACTCGCCCTAGACTGACCATGTGACAGTGGGTCCCCGTGATTTGTGTCTTGGCTAAGACACATCAATCACTAGAGGAGCTGCAGGGCACGATAATTTGGGCAAAGGGAAAGGTCTGCTGGGGAAACACCCTCTGCTCTTGGCCCTGCACAGCCAGGCCCCTCCACGGGACGTGCTGGGCAGCCAGCCCTGAGCCAGGTGACACAAACACCCCTCCCAGTGCTCTGCTCTGCCTGGGTAGAGAAAACCAGAGAGAACACAACACTCTCTGTCTCTGGGTGTTCACAGCAGCTGGGACAGCCAGGAGAGGCACATCATGACCTTCAAGAGGCGCTCACAAAGTGGATCCAGGGGAAAGGAGCAATCAAATATTTGCTCCCAGCAGGAAAGTAAAACTAGGGAAAAAATGTAAGATCTTCCTAGTGTACTCTATTGAACTGTAGTGTAGTTCTCTAAAGTAAATGATTCAAAGCATGCTCTTACCCATCAGCTACAGGGAATGAAGCACTAGGGGACATCCCCTCAGACTCCTGGTGCTAAAGCAGAGATGGATTAGACACCTGAGACTGATGAATAGGTCACTCTCTATTTTTCCCGTCTCTTGCAATCTTTGGTTGCTTCTCGGTAAAAATACACATAAACAAACTAAAGATTAAAAAAAGTCACTGTGACACTGTTCATTTTCTATACCTGAAGCCTCATTCATTTAACCCACCATCATCAGGGTTCAAGGACTTTTTCACTCAGATTCACTATTGATCAGATCGTAATCCACACTGAGGTCCATCACAGAGCAGCAAGGGATATTTAGTTTCCTCACAGAAACAGAAGACTTTCCTTGCTGGTGTGTTCAGTCAATCCTATCACCTATTTGTAACATGCTTTGACTGGCCCTTGGTTCCTCTGAAATAGGCAGTGGCAAATAGACTCTGTGCTCGAATTCCCCGCTTGTAACAAATACCTGAAGTTCTTAAAACTTAAATCTTTAAAATGTTGCAACTTCTGCTGCATCACCCATTAATCTTTTAATTTATGTATGTTGGGCAGTGAAACTGCTTTGATGATGTTTCACTTGACCCTGCTACTGGGTTTTTTACACTCCCAAATATCCATATGACTGAATTTCAGCTTCCATCACTTCAAGGGAACGCTTCATTCTTTTCTACACTGTTTGCAGATTACTGCAGGCACAATGAACCAGAAACTTTGCAAAGGATAACGTCTTTAATCCAGAAGTTGATCACTCTGTGGATGCAAAAGATGTCAGATGTTTCACTGTGATGATGGAATGGGACTTTAAGCAACTCAAGAGACTTCTATCATGTGCCAGAACACCTGCTTCCCAAGGGAAGACAATGAGGTGGAGGGACAGAGAGTAGAAAGTCTAGAATGCATTTAGCTTAAACTGACTTAGGCATTGTTTAATGCTCAGATCTGCTGCGTAAATCCCATCTGTGCATTTGATCTGTCAAGTGTCATCTGGGAAGACAGCATTTGTGGAAAGCTGAATTTTGTTTTGGGGTCCTATTAATAGTTTTTATGAGGGGTCTCAATGAAGCTTCATGTTCCCTGGACCCCAGCAGCCCCCTCTTGAATAATTTGTGTAGGAAACATAGCTACAGACTTCCTACCTGACTGTTACACGCAGGGACTGTATCATACCTCAGCAAGTCCCAGTCTCTCCTGAGTAGGCCTGCAGAAGCAGGCTCTGCAAGCAATGGGTTTCCAGGATCTGGTCTGGAGAACAATGACCCTCGCTGCCCAAGACATCTCCCCTGAGTCCACTTTAGGTTACTGGATGCTGCTTTGCTTCACTGCTACTAGAATACTGTTTTATTTCTCTATTTCAACACTGTTAAATAAATCAAAATTTTCCCAGTAGACTCTTTCATTAACTATTTTCATGCTTCGGTCATTTCTTACCATAATGATGAGTCATGAAATAGGAGCAAAATACTCTGGTTAGCCACTTGCACCTCAGAGCCACACACTTTGCTTCTTCCACAGTCTTCTGACTTCCCAGTTGCCTGCCAGTTAAGTAGGTGCCACTGAGATTTCAAAAGATGGGGAGTACTGGGCTGCTAGCCTTCTGGAGATATTTATGGCCATCTAGCTTAGGCACTTTGTTTAGCATGCAATTAAGCCCTGTGCCCCACTTGCTTCCACAGGTCTCACAGATGTCAGAACAGTTTGGAATATGACCATTTTGATAAAGAACACCCTTTTCCATTTAATTAAGAGTACTGAACTCATGGTATGAGTCTCAGCAGTCCTGAAGCTTTCTGTTTCTCTGACAATTTTTGGACCTGTAAAAATCAATAGAAAATTTAGCTCCTTCTTCAATAAGGGCATGTTTTTAAAACTGGACATGTGCCTTAGCAGCTACTGCATTGTATTATACTGCTACTGGAAACACCCTGTCATGGAAATGATTCCAGGATGCCAGACACTAAACAGCAAAGAAAAAAGCCTGGTCACTGTTTTTACTGAAGAAATATGTCACAGTGCTCTCTAACACTCATTTACTGCCTGGCATGAGACATCTCTTAATTGTCTCTGTTTTTTGCTGTTGACAGAAAGAAGGCCAGTCCAGAGCTTACATCATTGCCCAGGAACTGCTGTCTTCAGAAAAAGCGTGAGTTCATGTTAAACCTACTGCTGCTCTCCTAAAGCTGAAGCTGTGCAGTTCACTCTTTGGCAATTAACACAAGTTTGTCTCTTTCCCCAGATATGTGGAGATGCTCCAGCTGTTATGCATGGTAAGTAACTACTTTTAATCACTGAAATCTAATTGCTGTTTTACTTAGCTGCAATTTAGAAGCACAAAAGCACTGTAAGGACCAAGGTGAATTTGAAGAGGAATGAATGCCTTACTGTGAACCATTGGAGAGGAATATGTCTGCTGCTTATCTGCTCTTGTCACAGATCCTCAGATCCAGCATTTGTCATTCTCAGGGAAAGTGCTGGCCACAGTGCTGGGGCTCTGAGACTGGTGTAAGATGCAGGATTAAGCCTGGTGCAGAGGAGATGCTGAGAAAAAGGGGTGAATGCCTCTCTCAGAGAGAGACAGACAGGAGCAGAGCTGTGAAGAATGGTTTGAATGGATTCATTCTGCTTCCTTTTAAGCTTGTTTTTTTTCTGATAGTGCAATGCCAGTAATATCCAGTGTGGATATCCACGCTGTGACACAGGTAGTCACTAGGGGCACAATGTAGACTGGTGTCAGAAACTCAGGAGAGAACATACACACCAAATCACTTGTGGGGGCTGATAGTGAGCTCTTGTATGGTATGAACTGGTTGGTGACACTGACTCAGAAGACTTTGTGTCTCATTAACAGAGCTGACAATGCTTTCAAGGCCAGGCTTGACGAGGCTCTGAGCAGCCTGACCTAGTTAGAGAGGTCCCTGCTTATTGCAGGGGGGTTGGACTAGATGGCCTTTGGAGGTCCCTTCCAACCCAATACAAATCAGAAACTGCCAAGCTGGTGAGCTGGGAACCAAACACTTTAAGGGACTTAGCTGCTTAGCCAGAGTCTACCAATATTTTGATGGTGATACCCTGCCTAGTTCACCTCATCTGTTGTTCCTTTCCTCTGATTTCTGCACAGCCAAACACATTATGTGACACCAGTGAGATACAGCTGTAGTTATTCATCATTACCATGAGGAAGCCAGGATAGTTCCTTCACCCACAGCTTCTAAATCAAAACAGAAGATACATGTAGATATAGATATAAATACACATGGGAAATTACAAGTGCAGAAAGTGTTAGCCCTTGTGCACTTTCATTAGGTAACATCCCATTAAAATGCTCCTAATGTACTTGATTTTCCATTTCCAAGTATGTTTGTACTTTGGTACATTATGGACATTATGTAAACACAGGGCTGAACTAGTGTGTGTACAGTGCACTGCATTTAGTGGAGGTGTCTAGGAGAGACCTTTCCCTTGTATTATATCCTAGCATTTCCATATACCTCCCAGAGATAAAAGTGGATCACTAACATGGTCTGATTCTCTATTATTCCAGAAACCTAGAGCAACCATTATCAATTTTAAGTCCTCCAGACTACAGTGGTATCATTTATTAACTGAGGCTTTTCAATACTTTCATAGTGTACACAGTGACCATGAACTAACTCCTCCTTTGTGCATATGTGGATGGCATTTGGAACAGTTAATCAGTAAAAAACTGTGCTTTGCTGTCTGTTCACTGCCCACACAAGTCACACTGGCAGATGTTACAAGCAACCACCAGTGACCCCAGAGTCACCCAACTGCCCTCAAGGTACAACACCCCATTCATGGCTTGTTAGGACCAAGGGCTTCCTGGACAGCGTATTTCAACTCAGACAGGTATTTTTCTCTGTCCCCCTCCCCAGCTTTCTCAAGACAAGTTTCTAAATGCTCATCTTCAGGTCTCAAGTCTCATCTTTTATATAAACCCAGATGTTGGTAAGAAAGGCAAGGAACTAAACCACACCCTAGCTGCTTTCAGAAAGGAAAAAAAGGCTTTTCTTAATCCTGCATCAGGAGCATTTCCAGGCTTGGCTGGAGCTGCTATTCATTCAGCATAACAGAATCTGTTTGGCCTTTCAGCAGAGACTTTAATAAATTGATTGATTGCCAAAATGATGACATTTCCATACACCCACTCTGCTATTGAACTGAAAGAGTGGAAACATTGTGTTAGCTCACAAACTCGGTATCAGTTGGTGTGGTGGCAGTGATAATAATCTAAAGGGTTAGCTGTTATTTGCCCTACTCCAAGGTAATGCAATTCTCTGGAGCAGAGCTGAGAACTCATTCTGGACTGAGCAGATGGGACTGGCAGAGCCTTGCAGTCCAAGTCTCTGATCCGTTTGTGCCCACAATTGATTAGTCATTGCATTTCCTTCAGGATCATTGAATCCTCAGACTTTGTAATACTTTTATCCTATTTTTCTTCCCCAGCAATGCAGGTTGCACTTGCCATCTTTTTCCTAGTGCTTGCTTCTGAACAAAAATGCTGCAGGTTGCTTTCTCAGCCTAACATTTCAGACATCACCTTAGAGCACTGAGAGTCTAGTTTATTTTCTTCCCTTCAGTCAGTCTGTTTCAAATTACTTTACTGGTGGATGTACTCAAATCAAGCTTAGTGTGACTCAGACAGCTTCAGGATGGATCCCTGTCTGTAAGGGTTCAAGCATTGCTTGATAGTGTACCATGTTCACATCTATTTTGGCTTTGGCTTTTGTACATAAATCACCTTTCTTGTGCTTAAACCCCTTTGAAGTCATGATTACCTCCCTCCGAGGCATTCACCAAATTAAAGCAGATAAAAGGACAGCTTTAAAAACACCAACCTCACAACCTCTCTGTTTAAAGAAGTAGATCCCGTTCCCTGGTTTGCATTTCCCCCATAAAAATGAGCCACAGTTCTTAGAAATACTGAGATTTATGCATCTTCAGCATTTGAAGATACATAACACGTGCTGGTTCTCCAGCCTTTGGGGCAGTTTGGGATCCAACCTTGCACTGGGCATCCCAAGGCTTCTGACTACAAAACAAATCTTAGGAAATAAAAAAGAACAAAGTCATCTTTAGTGGTCAAGTCACTAACTCAAAGTTTCCTACATGCAGATTATCATGAAGTCAGACTCACTGGTTAAATTACTGTCAGAATTCTTGTGAGCAACATGTTCTCAAGAGCAAAAAATAGACATCTGATTTAGGAGCCACTATTGCACGTTAGACAAAATGGAACTCCATCTTCTAATTACACCTCCAATGAATGACTGACCAAACCTTTCTTACTACTGTGAATTTTTTGGATTATGGTCACAGTTCTGCTGCACCAATCAAGTAATTACTTTCCTAATTAAATGCTTTACTGAATGGAACGTGCTGGCTAAATAATGAGCTATCTGTCTGTTAGACCTTCTGAATCTCTTGTAAAAGACTAAAGATTCCCTGTTACAAAAGAACAGCCTGCCCTCACGTACAGTAGGCTGCTTTTTTTCTCATTTATTTATTTATTCACTGTTGTATTCATCAGCAGTGGGAAAACAGCTAAGTATCAGCCAGGGAGCTTCTGCAGTGGGAATGTTGAGCCAAAATATCTTTCAGATAATCTGTGTATCTTTTAAAGGAGAGGGAAATGGCACCAGCACATTTGGCATCAGGACAATACCCTGGTAACAAGTCCCACTGATACAGTATTTGCAACACATACTCTACAGCTTGCCAATTCTGAACTCATTTGCAGTGTTTTGGATGAATGTGTGTATTTGACTGTATGTGAGTGTGTGCTGAGGTCAGGCTTCCTGACCTAGATTGTACCCTGCAATGGCAGGATAAGAGACTAATTGTGTCTGCTGCAAGAGTATTTTCTGCTGTTCATCTGGCGTTGTTTCTGTTGAGTTCAGTAATGAGCAGTCTGGGAAGATCACTGCTCTGCACAGTCCAGGGGTCACTCACTCTGCTACAAGAGATGTGCCACTTTTTAATTCAGAGGTGCCACTTTGATCGTTAGGAGAGAGGCCACTGGCTGCAGTGAGGACACCCCAAGAAGCCCCATCAGTCAGACTTGGCTCACACCACACTGTACAGCACCTCATGCCTGCATTCAGCTTTAATATGGAGAGTCTCTTCTCCTCCCCTTTGTATTCATCACCTGCCCCCAGATGTAATGCCCAGAAGTCCAAATGAGCCTTGGATCCTGCAATACGCAGTTATCTGTTGAATCCACCCTCATTGTACAAGTGACAGTGACTGCAAAAGCCTGCATCACTTTATGCAACCAGTAGACTTCAGTTGTATATAGTCTGGGCTGCAGAAAGATTTCCTGTTGTCCTCCTTGGCCCACTAACAAAGGGTCAAATAGGTTTACTTCCCAATATTGCCAGTTCATTAAAATATCGGCTTGACTTGGGAAGCAATTACAATTCTAGACATATGTGCAAAATTATTTTTAGATGCATGTGTGTGTCATTATTTATGGAGAAGTCTGTATGCCTGGATGCCAGGTGAGCGAGGTGACTGTGTTGTGCACACAGTTTCTGCAGGTGAAGTGCCTGTATCCTTATCTTGAGACTGAGGCAGAAAAATGGCCATGGTTTTCCAGTGATGGCTCTGCTCTGTACACACCCTTTTCTTCTATGGCTCCATTTCCTAATGGAAACTCACAAATCTCTCCAGCCACAATTATCCTTGAAAACCACAGAAATAGCCTAGGTGAGTTTATTCACCCATCAGTCCTTCCCTGTTCTTTAACACAGAGTAGAGGTGTAAGGAGGGAAGCTAATTCAGCCATGGCAGCATCCGAAGACAGACCTCTGGCTGGTATAAAAGTATATAGCTTTTCTCTGGCAGATCACCACAAGAACAGCAGATGAACAAGCTTCTTCAAAGCCCTGCACCAGGTTCTTTTTGAGTTAAGATTTCTTTCCCTCACTGTCAATACGACTAAGATATTTCATAATCTGGGAAGCAGCTGAGCTCTATTCTGCTTTGTGCAGTGCTACAGCTAGAAGCTTCCATCCTTCCATTAAGATGATGCAACAAAGAGCTTCAAAGAGGTAGAGGCTTTGCTTCATCATCCAAGACACAGAGCTTTTGATCCAGTCACAGTCTAGCAATCTGGTCCTTCTAGTACTGTGTGAACTTTTCAGATACTCCTCCTGAACTGTTTCAGTGTGGCTTTGCTCTACAGCCACCACCTTCTACCAGAAATTCACAATTTCTGGATCAAATGCAGGCCTAATTCTGGAAACACTGGTAAGAGCCAGTGAGAAGGAGTCTCCATTCCCATCTGCAGAGCAACTGCTGGTTGAACTGTAGGACTATAAACTGCTATTGGCAAAGCCAATATAAGGATGGTGTACTCCCTTCTCCCTCTGTTCTCCTGCCTCTGCAGTCAATACACAAGATCTAGGATTTCCATTATGATTGGATTAGCTGCTTACACTGCTGCTTTAGAAGATGAACAGAAAACTAAGCAGGACATGTACAAATTCTTCACCAATGTTAAAAGGTTTTCTTTCAAATAGAGGTGTCTGTTTAGCTACATCTTTAAGTCAAATGTTAATTTCCTCTCCTCAGTCTTTCTAATCTGCACAGTTGCTTTCAGCCTATTGCAGGCAGAAGAACCATCAGCTTTTCAGAGTCAGGCAGAGACTGATGTCAGTTCTGTCAGTCCCCAGCTACCACCACTACACGGGCTGCAGTAGTCCCTGGATCCCCAGGGATCTATGGGCTGTGGGATGAACTGATCTAACCTGGCCTATTCTGCTACATACAGGAAAAGCAAACATATTCTGGATCCAGAATGAATTACTTTACCCTGATTGCTTTCAAGCAGAAGGTAAAGAAGATAAATCACCCAACATAGCAAATAAATAAATAAATAAATGTGCACACACACACACACACACACACACACACACACACACACACAGGCATTTTTTCCTTCTGGATAAACTACTTGCCTGAAGCAGTGTTTTAGCTGATGAGATTAGTTTTCCTTCCTTGCACTAGGGTCTTACAAGGTTAAATGTTCTCAGGCTAACGAAGGCTAACTGTCAGCAGAGCTGAAATGCAAAAAGGACCACAGTATCTGTGACAGGCATTCACCTTGCAAACTGGCTGCTGATGTGCATACATGATTTTTGTAGGTGGACTCCATTACTAGAGAGATTTAATACACAGCGACCTCACCAGTTCTGCATCTGCTCACAAAATCCTGGAAGCAAAATCCTGAACTAACTCTTGTCCCATTAACTACCCATTTTGCCTTCGGATTAGAATATCACATTTTGTAAGATGTGAAATCCTACAGACAACTTTATTGCAAACTTGTCTACCACAAGCCTCTGCTTGCTGGCATTGCTGACTTCTTTGAAGGAGCACCTGGAGATGACTGTGTGCTACAGAGGTTTCCAGGTTGCTGATCCTAGGTAAATTGGGCTACCTCTCCGTAGCCCTGAGCCTGGTCCCTAAATCTGTTTTGGTTTTTTTTCCCTATAATCACTGTTTTCTCTTAGCATTAGCAGGCACTACCAGCTGCTCTAAAGCATCTCATATCCAGCACCCTACAGTGAACCTCATCAGCTCACAGAGGGTACCAGATTCTACCCCAAGCTTCAAGCATGACAGGCAGTGCTCCACAGAAACAATAAGATCGTGTTGAAACTGACCCCTCACTCCTACTTGTCTCATGTCCTTCTAACAGGCTACAGGTTACACATCCCGTTTCCAGCAGAAAACAGAAATTCTTCAGAGGCATTCTTGGGGAAAAAAACCCTAACACTAACTTGTGTATGTTAGTGCACAAGCAACAGCAGAAAACAACCAACCAGCCTTTGTGGCTGTGGGGTTTGGTCCTCTTTGTTTTCACGTAATTATGTGTAGGGTTTATTTCACAGATATTAGGGATTTGGCCATTGGAAGACTGTAAAATGTAACGAGAAGTTTTATATTTCAAAAATGGATTTTTATAGCACAGTTGCTAACCTTCTGTGACACCTAGTGAGCTTGTCTTACGCCTCCCCATGCAGCCAGAACAGCAGAGCAGGCACAGGCCTGTGCCAGGACAGAGCTCTGGGGGCACGAACAGCCCTGGCTGAGGCTGAGCTCTGCAGAGCCGTGAGCGAATGGCTGCAGCTCGTGCTTCTGTCTGAGAAAGCCTTTGCCCAGCAGGGTACTACCTGGGCTCCGGATTGGGCACGTGCTGTGTTCAGACAGGGGGCTTGGGTGACAGACTTGGAGACCTCCAGGTGCCACGACTCATTAGTAAGTCAAGACTGCAAAAGCACTTTGCATCTGATTAATGGCTTCCCAGGCACTCAGCATTTCCAATAGGGACATCATGGGGTTTTTAATAGATGTTTACAGTGATTACTGTTATGCTGCAGGTTTTTTATTAATCATTAGGAAACTGGCTATCCAGGCA
Organism: Ceyx cyanopectus; assembly: GCA_013401355.1. Classification (NCBI taxonomy): domain Eukaryota; kingdom Metazoa; phylum Chordata; class Aves; order Coraciiformes; family Alcedinidae; genus Ceyx; species Ceyx cyanopectus. Next base: position 128,941 of record VYZU01016572.1, on the reverse strand, counting down.
ACTGGAGTTAAATAATTTGTCTGAGAATTCATTATAATCAAAGGGGCAGGCAATTAATGACTAATTAAATCCACTGAGATGCTGTGGGAAAGGAGTGTTAATCTTGTTGCTCAGCTATGTTGGAAAGTGGGCAGATTCAGAGCTGTTCGATGTTAATTTGGAAAAGATATTTCTGTAACATAATAGGTCACTTAGGTACATCAGAGGTGAACTTACTGCAGCTATTCACTTCCCAGGCACAGTAAACAAAAAGAACTCTTTGGACTCTTTCTCCTTCCTCGGTCTGGATTAATCACGATGACTGAGGAATCTGAAAGGTTGCAGGTTCCTCTGAAATAGGAAAAGCATCCAGAAGATGGATTGACTGGTTTAGTTGGTTGGAAACCCTCTGGTGTGCTGGCTGAAATATGTCGTTTTATAGGCTTACACATACACCAGAAAAAGCAGGAACCAGAATGAACAGCACAACATTTGGATTATTTGTGGTACTGGGGCAGGACACAGATAATTAGAAAATACAATTAATACTCTTTAAGGAATTTTTATGATCTTGTTTTACCCAGGATATAGTTAGTCAAAAAAGGAAACTCATCATGATCTTTTTTTATACCCAGTTCTATGGCTTTTCAGAAGACAAATGCTTCACCTGTCACAGCTGCTCGAAACACAGTGTATGTGCCACTTTTGGCTAGCATCCATGAGATATGCCAGCCATTCTGGTTCATGGTGAGCCAGAGTACACTGCAGGTGACAGTGTTACAACAGAAAAGCCAGGGATTCATTTGAGAGGACTAAAAACTACTCTTGCCTGGAGTTAGTTCCTACTGGTGAGGAGAGAGGAATTTTGATGGGTTTTGCCCAGATGCTCTCCTGCTCCTTACAGAAGCCTTCAGCAGCACCACTCATACCAACCAGATGCCCAGCATACTGACATCAATGCAGCTACCTTGATTTAATCAAACTGAAGTGGACTATCTAACATAAAACATGGATCCCCAGTGAAACATGTTGATAATTCAGTTGATAATACCTGGACATTCATGGAAATGAGTTTTTCCAAACTCCTCCTTAATTACTCCATATACTTATTCAACTTAACTAAATGGAGGCCAGAGTGGTGAGAAATGCTGTGGTAAATCCCTCTGCAGCCCAGGGAAGTTCATGAGATTGACTCCAGAAGTTGAGGCAGCAGAATTTTACTTTCTGGCAGTAGGTTTCATGATTACTAGATCCTGACAGAGGAAGATACTCAACCTGTCCCATCCTGGTTCAGGGCCAGTTGCAAAGAGCTTGGCATCTTTCAATGAGATGTGCAACCTTAGAGGTCTCTTTTTATCAAGCCCCTGCTTCCTTTCACAGCACATCTGGCCACATCACATAGAGTGGGGTAGGAGGTTAGGAAATGGTCACTGAGTGGAAAAAAATAGCTGCTTTTTCTCTTATTCATCCAGTAGAATCATCATCTCAGCTAGTGTTAAAGCAGATGCTCTTTTGTTTCTTTTTTTCTGATTAATTGGCTTCTATAGGCAGACAGAGAATGTTTTTAATGTATCTTTGAAAATACACTGGTTTAGTAACAACTCGCTGTTTGCAGAGTAGCATACAAAAAAACACATTCACAGCATGAATCCAGCCAGACAGGTCAGACACTGCAGCTTTCCCTCACACCAGATCTGAAGGTGAAGCAGAGCTCAGTGTGAACATGCTGGAAGAACAACTCCTGGTGTGATGGTTTCAGTATGACAGCATGCAACCAGGGTTTTAACACCACAATCTGCTGTGACCAGACACCTGAGCTTTGTACATGGTTATGAGCTACCTGACCCTCCAAGACATCACCAAAAGCCCCTTTTGGGACCTGTCTCTTCTTCTTGGGATGCAGAGTTAGTGTATCCATAATATGTGGTAGATTCTGACTCAAATCAATGTTAGTTTTTTTCCCCAGTAATGCCATGTTTTAGTTAAGTCCTGTGGTCTGGACCACACTAGATCACATCACATCAGTCTGATGGTCCCTCCTGGCTTCAAAATCAATGAATCTATTCAGTGGTGGAATCCAGCTGAAAATCTGTATGAACTAATGGATGGAAGAAAAGATATGCTACGATCTCCTTTCTATAATTAGTACAGTCTTATCACTACAGATGGCATATCTCCCAATTCCTAGAAAGCGTAGTTTAGGAGTCAAGAAGTCTGTTTCCCTAATTTCTGTATTGTTGTTCACAGAATTTCTATGAAGGTATCTTGAAAGTGCTTGGAGAAGAAGACGAAAATGATCAGGAAGAAGTTAAACTCAAGCAGGGCTTAAGTGAACTCCCTGAAATTTATGAATTACACCAAGACATCCTGGGCGAACTGGAAGAAAGAGTCCTTAAATGGTAAGCAAACATGGAATGTCACTGTTTGGTGGCCTCCATGCCGGGTGGGTGAATATCTCAGTGTTCCCTTCACCACACTAGCTGGGAGGCTGGGATTCCAGGGGATGAGAGGAGTAGAACCTGAACTATCTTGGCAGATTTTGCATACAGGCAGACAGGAAAGAAATGCAGAAGCTGTCAGGCTAAGAAACCAAATGCTGAAACATCTGTGCAGTGCACAACCCTTATCTCCAAAATGGCCCTGTCAGTCAGTATGAGGACAGCCTGCATTCCTTCTGGTGACAGCTCACAGCCTTCAACAACTGGCTTCACACTCACGTAGTGAAGGTCTCAAACTCATGCCACAGGAGGCAGCAACATCAGACATCAGAACTGATTCTAGAGATGATCTCCTTACAGAAATCTACAAGGCAACTGGATAGCTCCTAGGAAAGGGACAGCCTTCAGTCCCACAAGCAAGCCAGGGCTCTGTACAGGCCAGGCTTCCAAGCCAAACAGACCCTGGCAGCCTGCTGAGGGGCTCTACCCAAGCTGAGCAGAGACATTCTGCCCCCGATGGACACACAGTGCTGCCATGGCAAAGGCACAGCCAATGATCAGCCTGTTTTGTTGTCCATCATGTCCGGGAAGCACTCCCTCTGTGCTGACACTGAACCCGGGTGCAGCTGCACAGTGGCCTTACACACCGTGGGCCTAATGCACTGGGAAAGAAGTATGGCTCTTCTTTATGTATTTACTTATTTGCTGCTTCTTTTCTTTCTGTGGCTTCAGGGAGGAACACCCGAAAGTTGCTGATATTTTTCTCTCCAGAAAATCAAGGCTGAATCACCACACATCATACATTATGCAGTTTGATAGAAATTTGGCTTTGCTAGATGAAACCTGCCTCAAATATTCCCAACTGGCTACTGTAATACAGGAGTTTGAGGTAAGACTCCTATGTTGTTGTTTTTTTTATCCTGCACTAATGAATGGTAGTACCACAGGACTTACTCAGAGGTATTTCTTTTGCACCAGTGTTCACACAGGGTAGAATGGGAGAAAACTGAAAAATACCACCCCGATCAAATTCCATGATTTCTGGTTAGATTTTAAAGCACTGGCCATGTGGCCACTTCACATCATTTCAAACACATGACTCTTGAGCTAAAATGGTTCAAAGCTATGATGCTTTACTGTGAGTCTAGAACCCGTTTCTTACTATATCTGGTAAGAGAAAGAACAATGTTTCCTTGGGTGGCAGGGGGGCTGTAAGGATAAATTAACAACCAAAACTTAAAGGTTATTCAGAATGCCACCTCTTCGGGTTATGGATTGTGGTTTTTTCTTCGCAGCACATGTGAAATACTCTTGCCCTCTTGCACATGTGCAAACACACCCTAACATCTTTATCCAGCCTTTAACTTCTAAATGATATTTGCTTTCCTCCCTTATCCCTCTGAGACCAAGCTATTTGTGAACGATGCCACAGGAAATAAATTGTTCACAGTACTTCTTTATAGTCACAAAGAAAATACCCCCTAGGAATCTGGGTAAGTTGGTAATGGTTCAGTGGAATTTGTGCATGCAGCTGGTAGCAAACTCTGATAGTACACATCAGGTGGAGATGACAGTTTGCTGCTGAGCTTACACGCCCCTGATCTCTGTGTTTCCCTTTCACTGAGAATAGCAGAGCTCTGGCAGCAGCCCTCAGAGTGTGAAACACCAGCTTCTGAAAGTGGTGCAGCGTTTCTTCCAGTATCGTATGCTGCTCACAGGTCAGTATAACCACTGTCAAAGGTACTCTGTGCAACCCTCCCGTGATACTCTGTGCCTCCACTGTGCCACACACTGATGCCAAGAGATAAAATAAGCTACGGTCGTGTGGGATGTCCTGGGAACTTCAATATGCATATCACAGGATTCAGGAAAGGTCAGGGAGCCTGCAAGGGATCTAGGATAACCATGCTGAAAAGTCACCACAAAGGGTACAGCCAGGTGCTTTTAGACATTCCTTCTTGGCTTTTTCCTTCTGTGAATAAGGAGAGGCAGAGTTCAGCCTCACTGCTGGCAAACAGGTTAGATGTTATCCATGTCAAGGTCAATTAGCAGAGACAGCAGGGGACAGTAAACCCCAGCAAGGGGACTCTGCAGTGCATCAAGCATGACAGGGGCAAGCCCCATCTCCTTCTACTCCATTATAAAGCAGCTCTACCCACCACTACACCCTAAGCCCTGTGTACAGTACACCTAAGGCTAATGATAATTCTAAGTCAAAATCCCAGTTCCTTCTCTGCAACAAATGTAATAACAAATCTCAGTGTTGTGGAGTAACTCAGAAGACAAAAGAGCAATGATCCATCAGCATAAAGATGGAGAAATGCTTTGGGAATACGTGTTATGTGTGTGTGCAGAGGGATGCAAGATGAGTTCTACATGGGGCAGTAAAAAGGCAGCCATAAACCCTGCCATACTCCACAGCCAGCAAAGGGCACTGTGTATTAGAAGGGACTCCTGTAGAGCAGCAGAACAAAGTGGCTATATGAGATTTTTACTCACAGTGCAGATCAGCAGCAGTTTCATCGTGCTCCAGACGCTTTGATCAAGGATGCAACTCATTATTCACATCTGGTTTTGCTTTTTTAGTACGAGCAATAAAACTGAAAGCCGGATGCCAGGAGTAGGACTCTTTTTCTGTCTGACTTGCTTCCCTCTTTGGGAGTGTCTACTTCAAGGGCAGTTTTCCAGACTTGTGGATTGCAGTACTTCGTAGTCTCACGAGATGTTCATGGTGTTTTTAGTGCATGCACACAAATACTGCATCTAAGAAAAAGGACATGGCATGACCCTGTCAGAAATATCCCCACTATGCTCCAATTTCTCTTCCCATTTCTGTAGTCCACAAGGTAAGGTGCAAACACGAAGCGTGATATTTTGTGAGAGACCTGTAAGGGTTTCAGTGCAGCTGCAGGGATTGGATTCCATCTATGCTTGAAGCAACTTGAGCTCCTCCTTGTCCCCAGGTACTAACTGGGGAAATTAAGGCTTTTGTGTGCCATGAGATAAAGTCTGTTGGATTAAGATATTCCAGAAAGTAAGTTTACTGCTTCATTTCTTCACCTCAGGAAACCAAGCCCCTTTTCGCCTGCTAGGACAGAGTGGGTCTGAACAGTGCAGTCCTTCAGATTCTGTAGATAGCTTTAATAAAAGGCAAAACAGATGCAGGTGTACTTGTGTGTCCATAACTGTCGGTTTCTAACGGATAGGGAAGGGTACTTCAGGAGGACACTGGTTACTAATTGCTGCACTTCAGTCGACAGGAGTTGCCCACTCAGTTAAATGTCCGTAGCCAAGGACCAAGCTTGCAGATATGAAAAGAACACTAAATTTTGCCTGCCTCAGCACAGGCAGATGCTTTCCTGCATGTGTGTGAAAGCCAGGCAGATGTGGGATGCAGCACACAGCACTAAAGAGAAATCACAGAATCACAGAATCACAGAAATTAGGGGCTGGAAGGGACCTAGAAGATCATCTAGTCCAACCCCCCTGCCTGAGCAGGATCACCTAGACCAAGTCTCTCAGGAACAGATCCAGGTGGGTCTTAAGTGTCTCCAGAGATGGAGACTCCACAACCCCCCTGGGCAGCCTGTTCCAGAGCTCTGGCACCCTCACTGAGAAAAAGTTCTTTCTTGTGTTGACCCTAAACCTCTTGTGCTCCAACTTGCACCCATTGCCTCTCGTCCTGTCATTGGACGACATTGAGAAAAGTCTGGCTCCATCCTCTCTACACTCACCCTTAACATATTTATAAACATTAATGAGGTCTCCCCTCAGTCTCCTCTTCTCCAGGCTAAAGAGCCCCAACTCTCTCAGCCATCTCCTCATAAGGGGATGCTCCACTCCTCCCATTCCAGGGAGCAGATATCCATGCACAGCACCCTTCTCAGCACTGAAGCCTTTCTTGGATGCAGAACTGAGGAGCCCAGTTTCATCAGAAAGATAAGGATGAAATACTTCAGGATTAAGCTTTTAAAAGCATAAAGACCCAGACAAAGAACAGGCAGATGATCCAAGGCAAGCAGTCCAAATAAAACTGTCAGGTTAAAGGTCTGCATATAATGCAAATAAAATTCCTGTAAATCTAAGTCCTATGTGTATTTTACATAACCTCCTTTCAGAATGTGATTGAGTTACAGTAGAAAACATCAAATTCTGCATGTACAGAACCAGAGTCTCCTCCTTGTGTCTATAAAATTCATACAATTAATTTACTATAAATATAGAAAATCAGTCATTACAGTCAATACCATTAATTCAGCTGGGGAAACAATTCATTAGAATAGTAGTTATTGAAAAGTGGTCCTACTCAGCAATTCTCTTGGCTGAAAAACAAGCAACTATTTTTAGCACTATGTTTGTTTATTATACCTGCCAAATTATGTGATCAGTCCAAATCTGTATCAGTGCTCTTGCAAAGTAGAAAACAGATATGAGTTTTGCTTTGGAAAGAGGCTATATATACCTAATTATTTGAGAATAAAGTGATATGGGAATATTACTGTGTATGCCCCATCCCTGAAAGTGTCCAAGCCAAGCTGGATGGGACTCTGAGTAACCTGCTCTAGTCCAAGATGTCCCTGCCCACAGCAGAGGGGTTGGACTAGTGATCTGTGAAGGTCCCTTCCAACCCAACCCATTCTATTATTACAATCTCATGTTTTAGCTAATAACACTACAATTCTGTAGATCTGTATTCTGACTACTGGATGTCTGTGTCTGTTTGATTATTTTCTACAGATTACTTGAATAATCTTTGCCCCGATTCAACAGAGTATGAAGCCACACAAGGTAAAATGAAATGGGTAGAAAAAAAAATCTGCTTTGCTAACTCTGCTTCTAAAGAGGTACAGGATCTACACTGGTAGTACATGGAAGAGAGTTGTTTTCAAGATTTTGTGTTAATAGGTTAGATGTAAGAGCTATAAGAACTCATTACTAATATAGGCAAATTATTTAAGGCAAAAATTCTTCTTTTTTTTTATTGAAACATGTAGGCTTCCTATAGTTCTGACGTTATGAACTTACAGAAGAAGAAATATCATCTATACAAGTGTAGTGCAGATATTGTAGTTCTGCCCCAGTCATCAGGAAAATTCTAGTTGTCTTTGGCTCTGTCTGCATTTGCCCAGGTCCTTGTGAGGTCAATCAGGATGGCTCCACCTGCTTGTCACCATTACCTATGGTGTGCCTGCTGTGCTCTCTGAACCCTGGAGAAACCCAGGAGGTCTGAGTCATGTATCTGTATTCTGGATTCCTTAAGCCCAAGTAAACTTGAAAGACTTGCATAAAAATCAGTTCTACACAATCAAGAACAAATCCAGACATTCAGTTGCTAACATAAGCTTTTCCAACACATCAGATGGATAAAGCAGAAGTCTTTTACTCCCACTGAAGCCAAAGCAAGGTCTAGCTGTGGCCTCAAGGGGAGCAGCTTCCAGGATGGAGTATTAATGAAATTCATAGTATTAATGAAACGAGTTCAGCTCTCTTACACTGAGTGTAAATCCAAACCAGCTTACAGCAGTAACATCTGTGACTGGAGAAGGCCAGTCTGTTTGTTCTACCAAGAGCAGAGTCTCAAGCAAGATTTAGGCCCCATCACTGGCAGTGAGACTACAGCTATACCAGTACTTTAAACAAGGCCAGGACAGATGCTCAACCATCGTGGCCACAACTGCCTGTATGTTTTTGTGGCTAGCACATGCTCGTAGCATTTCTGTCCAGCAACGGGCTGCCCCCAGATGATGCCCAGCAATGGACAGGATGTGATCTGAGATAAGGACATGACCCATGTTGTGCCACTGTTCTTGGGGCCATCAGACATGCCCCAGCCCGGGTTATCTGCCAGTGCAGAATCCGGGTGTGAATTCATGTCACACTGCTGTCAGGAAGGAATGACCTGTCCATGTGAGGTGAAGGGAAGGGACTGACAGCACTGAGCCTTCTCTTAAGTTTGCTGGGCAGCTGCATTCTCTAAGGTGCCAAAGAAGTTACAGGAGCAGCTGGGATGTTTGCTTTTTTTAAAGATGCCTTTGCAAACAGAAGAGATCTGGGTTGTTTTCATACTCTTTCGTGTGATTTATGGTGTTTGATTTGCTTCATCCCTCAGCTGCCTTATTGATTGTTTCTGAAGTGACGGACCAAGCCAATGACAGCATGCTCCAAGCGGTGAGTGCTACCCTGACACATCTCTCCTGATCAACAGTGTCTTTTCTGATCATCTGCTGAAGTGAATACATTTTTCTGCTAAATTCTGAAGCCTCCTCCAGGGTGAGACTAAAGGATTTATACAGATGTTTTACAGTATTGTAGCTATGAAGTAGGTCTATGCCCTTTAGTGGAGCTGTGCAAGATGTAAGTCCCTGTTGCAAGCAGCACATTTTTCCTCTTGGGGTTGATGAAATGGCAGGAGGAGCAATGAAGTGAGAGATGGACATTTAAATGGTTCTATTTCTAGACTGGGATATTTTTAGATATGAAATGTTGAACACATTGCAATTGTACTGTTGAAGATACATTCTGAGCTCGTTTGCATACTTTTAAGTGTTTTGTCATTACACTGGGTCTCAGGGATTTCAGGTGACCTGGTACATATCACAGTTTTTGGGAAGTTTTTGTATTTTAATTCTCATTTGAACATTGGTGAGTTTAACTACCTGCATTGCAATTTTGCTTTGCTTTTGCTAAATTAAAGATCTCTTTGGCACTGCAAACATCCTTCCCTATAGTTAATTACAGGTGGTATTAAATTCATTTTATTATTTCATTTACTGGGTAGAGAGAGGGTTATTAATAATCATTCAAATAACAAAACACAGAATCCAAGAAACAAAGAAAAAAAACAAACCTCAGGCATCAGTGCAGACAAAAGGAAGCAGCAAGGTATCAAACTTCTTAGTAAGAGCTTGTTTTCAGGGAGGTTTTTAAGGTTGGAAGAATACCCAGGAATTGTTAGGGAAAGACAAAGAGGCTGGAGACCGCTACATACTGCACCAGCACCGCTGACTCAGCATATTCCCCTTAACACCTCTGCCCTCTGGCTGCAGGGAAATGGGAGCACCGGGTGAGACTGAGTTCAGACTGTGTGACATGGTAAAAACGCAGTGGGTCAGCTGCATGAAGGGGTTTTTTGCTACAGCTTGGGAAGTAAAAATGAAAGAATCTCAAAATCAAGATGGCCTTTGTGTGTTCAAACTGAAGCCTGCATGCTTTGTTCAGAGAAGCAGAAGCATCTGCTTGTAGCAAATTAAACCTAGAGCCAAGAATGTCAACTTCTGCTCACATCTGGAAATCTCTTCTGCTTAGGTTTAAAAGCCATGGCTCTGATATGTGTGCCAAAGTAATAAATGAAGCCCATGTGCTCATGGGCTGTTTCAGAGCACCAAGTTCAGTGATGAGATCTCCCTGGCCTGTGACAGACAAAACCCGAGCCTCCTAGTATTTCTGTCAGAAAGGTGTAAGCTGTAGTGAAAACTATTTCCTGACTAGAGAAACCAGTCCTTGTGGATCTGCCTCCTTCCTCATCCGACAGCCAGAAACTGAGACTTGGGCTCTGACACTGGCAAAATTGCCAGACATCAACACGATGTCCAACTGTGGGGTTCTGGTTTTGTGCAGATATCTCGAGCTGTGACAACAGAGCAAGATTTGAAGCATTCTGAAGCTTAAGGTTTTTAAGGTTGAAACTCTTTAAATTCAGATCTTCATTTTCACTAAATGCAACCTAGAAAAGATTGGCCCTATTGGTTTGCATCCAGCCACAACCAGCCATTTTGTTCTTTCCCATTTAAAGAAATGCAGAGAATTTAGAAAGTTACTTTAATGACAGAAAAAACTGAACAGTGCCACTCGAGACAGAGCGTTAATGACTTGTCATATACCTGGCTGAATTTCTAAGCACTTGGCATGTACCTGGAAGGAGGAAGATTTCTGCTGCCCCTTACCAGCTCATCAAACTACACTCCAAAAATTTGACAGGCACGTTCAATTATTTTCTACATTTTTTGCAGAATATCAATGATTTATTATTTGATTTTTTATTTTATGATAATACCACCGTAGCAGTTTTCCCTGGGAAGGATTAACCCAGGATTTTCGGACACATGATGATACAAACTATCTTCACAGCATTTTCATGCAGTAGGAAAATTCACAATTTACCAGTGTGCAGAGTCGTAAGGCATAGCATCACCACTCAGCATTAAGTCTGTCTGTAACTCTAGGAGACATGCACTACTTGAACTAAGCAGGGTTTGTATTGCTCTCTGAACTTCCACAATATGTTAGAAGCCCTGAGATGCTAAGAGCTATAAATCTTTGTTGCTGTTAACAGCTGGTGAATTCCCTGGGGAGAAACTGCAGTTCACTTCTAAAATGGCCAGAGAAGGATTTCAGCCACCCAGATCCCCAGTACTAATTGGGTGGAGCTTTGCTTTCATGTTTTAATTACAGCTTGTGAAGGATATTTGAATGGAGAATTATAATAGTTTTAAGGAAAATGAAAAAAACTATATAAACAGGGGATTCTAGGGGAACTGTAGGGCAACTACAGCCCTTTCTGCTGCCCACATTCCCAGATACATCCCAGTCTTTCACATGTGATGGCTGTTTGACTTCCTACAGGAAATGTTTGATCCATCTCTGTTCATTTCCTGCTGCACATGTGTCCATACTGCAGATGTCAGCATTACCACAGGCCTCTGCCAGGAGTTCTAAGAGAAGCTGAGGTGTGTCTGAGCTGCAGCTTCTTTCCCCCTTGCAGAAACCTCAATGAGCAGTACCAGCACTGGCCGTGAGTGTGCTCACAGGGGGGCACTGCCTTTCTGCAGATGAAGAGTGAGCCTCTGTAGCAGAAGCTGTCAATATGACAAGTTTTGCTAGGGCTAAAACACCTGTCAGTGATGGGAAAATCCTGTAAAAATGTATTTTGCAAATGGCAGCTGTCCCATGATACCTGATATTTCCTGTGATATTAGTTTATATATTCTGTTTCCATTTTCTGGCTTTTGCATTGCAGAAGAGATACTTGACAGCTGAAATTCTTAAAGATGTGTCAACTGCCAGTTATACTGCATAGTCTCAGTGAAGCCCTGTGCTGGTCAAGGCTTGTAGGTGTTTCCATAGGTTTGATATGCAGTTACTGATAACTAAAGAGCTAAACTTAGCTAAACTAAGAGCTAAACTCAGCATCATGCTAAACAAGTGTAATATTTCACCAGGGCAGTAACATATGGAGATATTTCAGGTTTATCTCAAAAAGAAAAGCTGAGATAGGTACATTAATTGTGTTAGCTGAAATCCAGGATAAATTAACCTTGACAGACTATCAGGTTGATATGGATATGCTCCTTCTGGTATCTGATAGCTCTTGTAATTAGCTGATTCTGTAGACAGCACTGATTTTATCAGGCAGATACACTGCATAATCTAATCGAGTCTAATTAAGCCCAGGGATATCTTAATGCCAGTCAGTGGAACATAAGAAAACAGTCCAGTATCTGTCCTAGCATAAAACCATAGTAAAAAGCTACAGATCATGAAGGTATATCATAGATGGTCCTAAGTCTGTAGTTTGGGTGTGTAACTGAGGATTTAGGCTACAGTGGTTAACAAGACAAGAGACTCATAATTTTCAGACATATTCCAGTGATGGCTTGCTGCTGTGCAGCCCATTCTACTGTTCTGACTAGATTAAAACCACTGATGAAGCCTGTGTACAAGCCTCGGTTTTATCAGCCTCACCTGCTAAATGTAAGATCTGAAAATACTCTAGCAATATTGCAAAGGTACAGATGTCCCTTCTTCCTCCTTTGTATATTCACCCAATACCATCTTTTTTTTTTCTTTTTGAATGAGAACAAAGGCTTAGCTATATTAATCTGATATACCATCTTCATAGATAAATCTATGCCATGTGCAAGTGCCCACTGACAGTGCTTTAAGGCCAGGAAGGCAGTTAACAGTATCAGTTTGATAATGAACGTCCTGATTTTTGCAAACCATCAAAAGAGATGCAGTTTCATTGCCTGCTTACTAGTTAACCTTCTAAATCCTCTATTGCAAAGCCACTAATCCCTTATCATTGAATATAAACCTCCAGATAATCCTAGCAATAGTCTTACAGTATCAAAGCATGCTTTGGATTTTTCACGTCATGCCATCAATGCACAGGCCTTTGGAGCAGATACTGTAATTTCTCCCTGGTGCCAGTTTATTAGTTCCCAGAGCAAGAAAGTCAACAGAGGCCAACGTATCAACTCTGTGTGGAGATGGGAGGTCCTCTGGAGTGGGAACTGAGGTATCATAGGTAACAGGACTGTAGAAGGCCACAGCAGTTGTGAATGCAGGTGATGAGGTTTTATAAAACTTTCTGGGCATAAAATCCCTGGGCTCAGTTCCCTCTGAAACTTAATTCTGTAACTCCACTTGTAAAGACATAAAATGTTGAGGAGGGGTGGGGGAAGGCTGCCTGCTTGTCTGAAGAGCAGTCACCACGTGGTCTCCTAACGCTGCTTCTCTTCCTCAGGAAAACTTGCAGAAGCTGGTACATATTGAGCACAGTGTGAGAGGGCAGAGCAGCCTCCTCCAGCCAGGAAGGGTGAGTGCTGCAGGCAGCCCCATGCTGCTAAGGGCATTGTTTCCAGCCAGCTAGATCTGTGATTGTGTGGACGGACAGATTTCAGACACTGCAGGTGTTGTTTACTGAGCTGCTGTGCTCAGAGCTTGAGCACTGCTTTGTGTGAAAGGCCATCACTCTGGCAGAGTGCAGAGATGCACTCAGAGGCTCAGGCTGAGAAAAGACATGCATTGCCCCTGCTTACACACACAGCAGCCATTTGACTTTTCCTTCCAGCCATCCTCAGCCATCCCATCTGGTGTGTTTTGACAAAGCTGCTGTTTCCACAGAATCACAGAATGTCTCTAGTTGGGAGAGACCTTTAGTCCAACCTTCAACCCAGCACTGTGAGCTCACCACTCAACCATTTCCCTGAGCACCAGGTCCACACACCATGGAAATGCCTCCAGGGATGGAGACTCCCCCACTGCCCTGGGCAGCCTGTTCAAAGGGCTGAGAACCCTTTCAGTGAAGAAACATTTCCCAGTATCCAGCCTGAACTGCCCTGGCACAGCTTGCAGCCATTCCCTCTGATCCTGTCACACATCAGCAGGGAGCAGAGGCTGTCCCCCCACAAGCCCCAACCTCCTGACAGATAACTAGAGAGACAGAAGGTCTCCCCTCAGCCTCCTCTGGACTAAAAAGCCCCAGCTTCCTTAGCCACTCCTCGCAGGACTTGTGTCCTAGTCCCGTCAGAATCCTCGTTGTCCTCTCCTCCCCCTGTACTCCCGTGGAACGGTTGCAACTCTGCTGGGAATTGTGTGCAGCTTGGAAAGGCTCAGTTTCATTAGGGTAAGAGCCTTATATCAGGGGAAAATACTTCTTTTCAATTTTTATTTTCTCACCACTCCCTGGTGGTGCTTTTAAAGCAATACATCATTTTTAAGAAACACATGAACATCAATGTGGGAGACTGTATAGCTGTCTTGCCATCCACATCAAATGCAAATTTATTCTCCTGGCTTTCAAACCCATCCACTCCCCCCAGTTCCAAACTGCCTCTACACTTGAAAATTATTATTTTTTTTCTTGATTTCTGCAACTCTCTATTTCCCTTCAGCCCACCATCTTTGGCAAAACTCACAAAGCTATTTTCAAGGCGTGCATACTCATAGAATCCACATCAGCTAAACAATGCGGTCAACTTCTACTTCTTCTCTAATGTCAATATTCTCAAGTGTCCCTGACAGATAATGCTTTCAACAGACTGCAAAGCCCAGCATACAGAGTTTGGACGATTGGTCTCTAATTATAAATTGTTCTGGAGTGGAAAACTACACCTGGTTATGTTCTCCATCCAAAAAGAGTAGATGCCTGTTTATCCACTGATGCAGTTCAGTTACTCTAGACCTTTCCCAGTGTTACTGTACCCAAGTTCTAGTATGCTGGTTTAGCTGTTTACATACATAAATAGTAGCAGTGTGGACAAAGTACTGTCTTCAGACAGGTGCAGGCATGGTTACACGGGTGCAGTTTGCTGAAACCTGAGATTTCAGCTTTTTGGTCTCTTTTAGAGGATTTTTCAAGGTGTTGTTTTCTGAAGCTCATGCCATGTTGGCTTTGCGATCTGACAAGTCACCTCTAGAGCCACAGTCCATGGTGCAAAAGCAGTGGGCTGAGGACAAGTTTTTGTGCCAGTCATGAAGAGCAGCAGGGCTAACCCAGGCAAAGACTAAGCGTGATCGTAAGGACTGAGGCTAGAAGCAAGCTTGAGGTGATCTGCCTCTTCCTGTGCTGATGAAAGCAGTTCAAGCTGGCTCTTTCCCCAGGAAATATATTCATTTTTCTCAGCTGAATTCCAATCGAGAGTTCTCAGGATTAAAATTTGATGTTTTCTCCTTCAGATCTTTGTTAAAGAGGGAACACTGATGAAAGTCTCTGGCAAAAACAGGCACCCTCGGCATTTGTTCTTGGTAAGATCTCTCTTGCATTTTTACTCTCTCATCTTTTCCTCCGTTACATAGCCCCGAACCCTATCAGAAACTTTCAGGCTGCAAGCCAGTTTACCATCAGCAGCAACATGGTGACTGTAGCCCTTTTCACACATCTCCTTGGCCCTGCATACAGGAACATGGGCTGTGCAGCTCTCCATTTCTGCCACAGCTACGTGCAGCCTTGGCTAGCCATGATTCTGCAAGGGACTGCAAATTTACATGCTGATCACTAGGATGGGAGCTCCTCAATACTTTCAGCAATTAAGTTTCACACATGAAAGTCCAAAACCTAAGGCATTAGGAGATCTGATCAGAAGTGACAAGAGAACACCATACTGCTAATGTTTATGAAAGCTTTCTTTGGCCTCACACAGGAGAGATTTGTATCCTTGGAGCTCAAGGGCTGGGTTTTAGGGCCTGCTGTCCATGTCTGTGTAAGTTACCTGACTACTGCATAGCTATAGAAATGTATTTTCATCGTGGCATATAGCATCTTTACTTCATCACTCTTAAGACCCTACCAACCATCACTGCCAGCACATTTTTGTGACAGCCAAGCCCATGTGCTATCTTGACCCTGATGCCTGGTGACACTGTGTGGGAAAAAAAACGCACTATCAACTCATGAGACCAGAATAATCTCCTCAACACTGTCTCTTAATACATGCATTTAAAGCCCTTAGAAGATAAGGACCATATAATAATCTTTGGAAGCCACAGGCAAAACTCAAGCAGGATAAGAATTTGTCTTAATGTATTATTTTAAAAAAAGGCATTCAGAACATTGTGGGTTTTTTGGTGTTTCACGTGTCACTTGCCATTCAAAAAGATCACCAGAAACTAACGTGTATAGGTGTAGTTTGGTTTGGCTTTGGATGAAATAAGTGTATTTACCTTAGCTACCCACACCAGATTTTTACATGAACAGCATTTTCTGAAGTTCTTAGTAGTGAACTTACTCTGCATGAGCTAGGACCAGGACCTGGAGAGAATTTCAGTGGAAGAGTCTACACTGAAGAATAACCCTGAGAATTTAACCCCCGCACATCCTAGATGAGCCCACCAATCTGAAGTCGTAGTTAGAAGTTCTAACAATGGGACACATGCCAGTCCCCTTGCCTGGCCCGTGCTTTGCTGGAGCTGTGTGCGTGTGCTCTAACAGATGGCCATGAGGAGCACTGTCTGTGCACAGCCCTCACGGGCCCGAGCGTGCAGACACACATCTCGTGTGCCCGTGTTTGTGTGTGACAGAGTTACTGGGCTGGCTGCTTTGTGCAGGCTGATGGCATTGTTGAATCTGGTGCTTCCTGGCAGGATGTTTGGGGAGCTTTGCTCTGCGCCTGTTTCCTGAGTCCAGTCTGTTTACAAGGATGTTGGGGCCTCTGTGCAGCCCATATGGGTTGCTGACACTGGCAGGCCCCTAACTGCCTCCCAACCACAGGGCTTAAGACTGAGACACTCTTATCTCACCCTTCCAAGAAACTCTCTACAAAGGCTGCTTGTGTCTCAAGTGGGGTGCGGGAAGCTGCTTTCAAATGGGAGACTGTTCAGTGCTGTAGCTGGCAGGGCTGCAGTTTAGGAGGTTTGGGAGTCAGAGCCTGGGAAGTGCAGCCCCAGCACACATTCAGGTTGCTCTGCTGACAGAGACTTGCAAACTTGAACAGAACACAGGGTTCATAATGAACTGCTCTATAAAACACTCAGAAAACCCGAAACACATGGTAGGTGCTTTTAGACAAGAGTGCATTATGTATGGATGCTAGCAGCTCAGCAAGGCATGGATACACTTGTTTGGATCAATAAATGTGGACACTGTAGGTTAGAAAATCTTGCACTGGTCTCTAATGCTACTGGGTTCCCATCACAACAGAGGGACACAGCTGGTGGGACCACAGAGTCACAGGCCACCACTACATATTGTGGGGGAGAAAAACAAAAACAATGGGCAATTACAAAGCAAAATCATCATTACTGTTTAATAAAACCTGTGATACTGACCAGAACTGTTGTGACAACAGTATGCACCAGAGTGTCATCCTTAACCAGCAGTAATGAAAGAATCACTGCTTTTAAAGAAATATGTAACTTTTAAAAGAAATAAAACAGATGGGGTTTGCTGTTCACAAACCCTGGAGCCCATTATGCCAGAATCGTAAACATCTCTTAGGAGGTCACTTCCTTGCACTTAGTGCCCATAACTATGTACCTTTTTTTGTGGTGTGGAACAAGTCTGAAGTACTGGCACTGATGAGTGGCTGAGGAAGGTCTGTTTTGAACATTCAGGAGATAGCAGGATCACCAGACAACTATGAGATTTCACTAGTGTTCTCTGATTTCACAGGGCATTCTCTCACTGTTAACTCTGCCTTCATTTTCACCTTTTGCCCACCTGGCTGCTGGAGTCCCAGCTGCTACTAGCTACAGCAAGTGTAAACAGCTTTCCTCAGATTTTCACTGAAAGGTTTCCCCTTTCTCTGTATTTCCTACCTTAGCCTCCTAGAGAATCAGTGTGTTGTAGGCTGTGATGAATTTTCTGGTTATGCCTCGTTCTGGGGAAACTGGGAATCATCATGTGGTCAGTACTGTGCAGGTGTCACTGTACTGACTGGGTTAATTTTAGCACAGAGGGTAGTTTATGGAGCAATAAGTAAATAACAGGAAAACTGTGACAAGCAGTTTGTCACCCTGCTCTAAGGAAATTCTATTGTGATGTTGTGAAAGAGTAAATACTCCACATTAGACTACAGAGAAGAGAACCTGAGGCTCCTAACTTGATAATATGCTTTTATATCCTCAGTTGAAGAGCCTTAAACTCCACATGAGTTAAGACTTACTAGAAGGACATAGAGAAATACACTAGAGTGGCAAATGCAAGAGAGCATGGAAATCTGCTAATGTGATGGAATGAAATGGTTTCAGCATTTTCTACTAAAATATTGGCTGTTCTACTCAATAAATGTGATTTTTAAAGTAGAAAAATTGGAAGTAAAAATTTTCAGTATATTTTGTGTCTCTTTATTTGATGACACTGGGGTCCATAAGTGAACTCAGGAATCCAATACAGGCATCAGTTGTGCTGTTTTACCCAAGGTGCTAAGGATTTAATGCCATGAGATTAATTTCATATAATTTTTCTTTAACCATTGTTCTTGCTCTGTACCTCAATACAGTAATCAAGGGGCTGACTGAGTTTATTCATACCAATGCAAGAGGCCTGGGAAAGACAAGAAAACAAGACTTGCTTGTTCAAATAAAGCAGAAAATACACACAAGTGCTCCTTTGAAAATGTTAAGGTCCACTGCTACTTCTAATAGTAAGGGAAGGAGAGGCCAGCAGAGACCTACAAGGTCCAGTTCTGCAATTTCATTTATTTGTTTGTTGGCACAAAGGGAAAAAAGCTACTGTAACATATGTGATTAAGTTTGGCAAACAGTAGGGAAGATCTTAATCCCATTTAGTGTGAAGCTGTTTGAAGAATGCATTGTGCAAGGAGCTGTGGGAACTGTGGAAATATTTGGGCTGTTAAGGTACAGATTTTTTTTCCTCATAGAATGAAAAAAAGTTTCTGTATTTTGCCCTTCACTGGTCTCTGTTGTGACCCACAAACTCAGCAAAGCTGTCAGATGCCTGGGAGTCTTGACAGCAGTGAAGTAATTACTGCTCTCAGATGTCCAAACCATTCCTCCCTGAATCATTCAGATTCATTCAGACCGTGGCACCTCTCCTCATGTTCACAGCCTTTTTGCCCAGAAAATACAACTCTGTGAAGCCCAGCATCTCCCTTCACTGCCAGGGGCACCCTGAGACAGTCCAGGCTGCAGCACCCTGGGCACTCAGTTGGTATTGCCAGGTGGTAAATGCAGAACCTGCCTCCCCAACTTCAGCAGGGCATTCGGCCCTCAAAACAAGCAGCTGTTTCACCCAAAGTGAAAAAAAAAGAGCTGATTATCTACTTGCTTAGCCATTACCAACTGTCACAAATGTGCAGAAGTCAAAGTCCTGGATGCTCCTGGAGTTTTATGGAAATACAGATTTTGATCTAAGCTGTGTGGCTGGGGCCTGTCTGTAGTTAACAGTCCTAGCAGTTCATCAAGTTACTGCTTGTTCTGGGTATCCCCCCCAGGAGTAAAGGGCAGGCCTGCAAGACATATTGCAAATTACTGATTTTGTCTTTCTCTTCATACAGATGAATGATGTTCTGCTGTACACATATCCCCAGAAGGATGGCAAATACCGACTGAAAAACACCTTGGCTGTGTCAGGCATGAAGGTAACGTCTCATCTGTATTATAGGCTGGAATTAAAGTTGTATAGTGGGCTGTTTGTGCTTTGCTGGCTTATATCTTGTATCCAGCAAGGGGTAAAAGGGATGGACCTGTTATCGGAGGATTCTCTTGCCTCTTACAGGAAATAGAAGGGAAAATAATTTAAAGCAAACATATAAAATATTATCTATAATGCTGTGACTTGGTATGACAGCCTTATTCAGGCTGCATAAATAATACAAGTCAAATCAGATTTACCATCTGATCATGAAACTGGAGACAGAAAAGGTTTATTGTCAGATTTTGTCTGTTCCTTTCCATGACTCCAGCCAATGCATGGTTGTTCCCTGCAACATACTCACTAGGGCTTAGTCTGCCTGGTTTTAAGTTCCTGCCACTCAAATTTTACATAAGCTTTAATTTGCCTGCTTTTCCTATGTTCTTTTAACTCTTTTTATCAAAAGAATTAGTAGGTTCAAAAAGCAATTAGACAACTTTACAGGGAAAAGGTGAATGGGGAACTATTACATGCAATAATATAAACACAGTCTCTTCTTCAGTGAATTTCTAAATTGGAGATTACAGAAACTGGTTGCAACTGTCCTGTTCAAAGAGGAGCTGCAGAGCAGAAGCACAGAGTCCCTGCCACAACAGATGTTTATAAACAACAACTAGCGGTACCATGGCTATGCTCCTCCTAAGTGGCTGTTGCTGTTATTAGTAGGCAACTAATACACTGCATGTCAGAGAAAAGGTTTAAGATGAGGGATAGCTTTTAAGTATTTTTTTTGTTCTTGAAGAGCTTGGCTGAAGACAGGCATTCCCTGAACTGAAGTCCTTCACTGTGTAATGTCTGCATGTCAGGAAGACAGTTACTTCCATTCATTCCAAGAACGGACAAGACTTTTGGCTAAAATGCTCATCAGACTAAGTATCTCCTGAGCTTGTCATACTGAAAATGAACCCTGATTGATACTTTAACTTTACAGTTGGGTTAAAATATTTTTCCCTTTAGCAGCAACATCACGTGCTGCTAAATAACAGCATTCCTCACTACACCAGCAATACAAAAGACAGAAAACCCCACCTGCACACCTCTGTGCATTGAAATAGCAAGCAGATGGCTGAGGCATCACCAATCCATGTGCTCTGAGACCTGCACGGTGTACTGGCTGTAAACAGTGTAAGTCACATCCACGTTCATGTTCATGGCATCTGCTTCTAGGTCAGCCGCCCAGCGACAGAAAGCGCCCAAAACGTCCTGAAGATTGAGTATGATGAATACTGCCTGACCCTCTCAGCAAGGTACTGTCCCCACACTGCCATGGCTGAGGGTCTTACAGTCTGGAGATGTATCCCTAGATTAGTCTGATACCAAAGACTTAACTGGTGTCTCGTTCTTCTTTCATGACATTTCAGTCTGTGCTATTGTGACAGACACAGGCTGAGTTCTTCGTTACCCAAGCCTAAGCCTTTTCCATTATCTTTCACACTTCTTCCCTGTGACATTAGGAGCATGTTACATCTCCCATTTACAAGTTCACTTGTTACCTCATACCACTAGGGTTCCAAAACTGCTAGAGAAAATAGTAATTAGGTAATACCATGCAATAGATATAAAAGCATTTAATAGTGCTTTAATGACAAAGCCAAAATTAAACCTTACTGTCAGCCTCATGGGTCTTTCTAATAAAAGGAATTTCACTAATGAGTTTCTGTAGTAATAGAAGATTGCTGCTGGGAATCAGGCTCTCTGTCCTGGGATCACAAATATCAAATATCACAAATTTGACAGAATTTTTGGTAGTAATGACTGACTAGTGTGTTTGCCAGAGATGACCTCCTGTAACATAGCCCTTTGGTTTGTAGAGTTTAGCCTATATGCTGGACATATACTGGCTCAGAGCTTCTGCTCCAGTTTCTGCTCCAGGCTTGTTGAATTTTACAGTGGCTGGTTTGTTTTTTTTCAAACAAGTGCTTATGCTCACAGTGCAGAGGGATTCTAAGTCAGAGCTCAGTGGCAAAATCCGGCATTTCTTTTTTTTTTGTGACTATTTTTTTCAAGACCACAAAAGACAAATCCTTCTCAGTTGTCTTGTTTGGTGGCCTTGATGAGAACAGTGTGAGGAAACCACAGCTGAACAGCAGCTGGCAATGGGGCCACTGTTAATTTTTACAACAAAGTCTGGTGGTTAGCTTTAATGTGAGTGGCTGGCGTGAGTCTGCAACCGATGCTACGGACAGCTAGAGCTGTGCAGTTGCAGATGGACAGAAGCACACGGTCTGAAGTCACAGCAGGAAAACCAGACTACACAGGCAGAAGGGCTTATGGCTGTAACACAGCAAGAGCGAACGCACGGAGAACAGGCACCAAGAGCCCTGCTGCTTTCTGGGATGTGTGGCTGGCAGCAAGCGCAGCGCTCACGGTTTTGCTTTGTGCTAAGGTGGCATCTAGGGGCCGGTCGGGAGAACTGCTGGCCTCCATAAGTGACTGCAACTCCAGGGATGCTTCCTTCCCTTCGGCCTCTAGCCAGGACACACAAGATTTTCTGTGATGGACCCAGAGGAAAATTAAAAGTATTCACATCTCTACCGCGGGTATATTTCCCAACAGGCAGATCAGCTCAGCACCCCAGCAGAGATCAGAAACACACTGTGAGCACCCCACACCAGCACTACGTGCACTGGAGTGCCCAAAAGCTGGGGCAGACCTGACAGACACATTTCATATTCTCCTATACTATCTAGGACTGAGCAGCTTATAGCAAAGCCAGAGACTACTCTGACAAAAATTCTGGGCATTTAGCCCCACCTCAGTAACAGTTCTACCCGTGACTCTACACTAACCATCCCGCTGAGAATGTCCAACAGCACATTTGTCCTTGGTCACAAATTACCACTTAACGCAGTAGCGGGGAACAGAAGCATTTATAAAGAGAAGCTTTTCTCCTCTGATGCAGAAACCGTTTATTTCAGTCCCTGCTGTGCATGGCACTGACTGCTCTGTGTGTTTCACTCCACAGCTCTTGCTCGGAACGGGATGACTGGTACAGCTGCATCAGCAGACACATCCCAGAAGAACACAAAACTCACAGCACTTCCACTTTCCATAGCAGTGTGGAGGTAAAGGGAGGCCAAGTCTTTCAGTGCTTGAAAGGGAAAGGGAGAGAAAGAGGGACAGAGAGGAAAGCACTGGGGGTCTAAAATACAGAGTTCCTAGTGGCAAAAAGTTCTTACTATTTTCCTGTAAGCTAAGCTTAAAGAATGAAGCTCTTCAGAGCTCATGGGCCACCTCTGAAACGTTGATCACACTCTACACTCTGGTATTTGCTTAAACAGATGTTCTTCTGTAGGAAGACTGTTTTATCCTAAAGAGGAACTAACTTGGATGAACTAAAAATATCTAGAAGCTTTGTAGATGTTAAGAAAACAAAACTAAAAAAAAATTAAAAACTAAAAATTCAAAAAACAAAACAGAATTTTCCTTCTGGCCTGAAGATAATCTACTTTCAAGTATTTAACAAGAAAAAAAAATAGAAATTAGTATAGCAACCTTAACCAAATCCTTTTCAACACATGAAAAAATAACTTACTCTGCTACTGTCTTCCTGATGTAAAACTGAAAGCATGCAAGGATAAATCTGGAGTAATTTTATTTTCCTGTGTTAAATCCTATTTGCATGCAGAAGTCTAATTTCCTCATAGGGAACCCTCCTAACAAACATTCCTTCAAAAGCACAAGACCTTGCACCAGGTTGCTGTGAACCAGCAGTGGGGTACCTGTAATCCTTTGGTGCTGAACCTAAGCAACACAGCTTGTTAGACTGGGTTCAGTTCCACACTGACTGTGGCTCCCCTGGCTTGGAGCAAAAGCACCTGTACAACGCTGCCAAATGGTGCATCCAAGAAATAAGAACAGTGAATATATTTTCTAAAGCTACTCATGTATATTCAGATCAGCCGTGGAAGCATGGATCAGATTGGATTGGATAAATTAATTTTGGGGTTTACTGTTTTCTGTACTCTCTGCTCTGATCATAAAACTGTCCCAAGGTGTAATGACATAAACTGCTCATGCCCTTTTCAAATGAAGGCTACACTTTTATGGATATTATTTCAAAAGCTGTTATAAATAAGATGTTTTTAACTGATGTTACCTGCAATTTGCATATGCAACACATCAGATTTGTTATGTGGTAATCAGTGCCTGACCAATATAGATGTGCCCAGACTTTTACCTGTTATGACTCTGGCTTTAACAGCACCATGTGCTACTGACTGAGCACAGTCTTTCAGTGCTGAAGTAGCTGTATCTCGCTTATGAGGTCCACCATGAATTATAAAATTAGGGGATCTCATCAGGTGAAGGTAGACTGAAACGAGAGCAGAATCGTATATGACTGAACAGACTTTGGAAGGGTGGATGCTGCTTCATGTCTTCTTTGATTTTAAGCTAAGGGAAAAGCTCGGAATACCCTTGGGTGAGAGACCTCCTACTTTGGTACCCGTGTCCCATGCGATGATGTGCATGAACTGTGGCTGTGACTTTTCCCTCACTTTGAGGCGACATCACTGTCATGCCTGTGGAAAGGTAAGAGCTGTGCAGGCTCCTCAGGGAGGCTTTATTCACACCTCTAGGACACTGGCTGACGCTGCTGCGATTTCCACTAACCTGCAGCAACACGAAGACCAGAATTTTGACTTCTCACAAAGCCTGTTTAGTGCTTTGCTAAATTAGGTAATTAAGTTTATAATCACTCTAGTAGGATCAGCTGTAATCTTCCCTTAAGGGTCAAATTAATTCCCAAAGGCTAGTAGTTGAAGGTTTACAGGCTAATTGTTACTGAGTCCAGTCATTATATCTGATCCACAGCCAGCCCTAGAGACAGTGAAGCAATACACCAAAAATACAGGCTCTGTTCTGGACTAGAGCAGTAGGTCATCTAGTCCATGTCCTGTCCCACATAATAGCTGGTAGATTTTTCTTCCTAAGGGAGTGAAGAAACTCATCAGCAGAGCATGGCTCGGAAATGGAAAGCTTCCTGTGTGCTCCACTGAACAGCTGCTGCTGTTTTCCCTAAAGCCAGGAGGATCTATAAGCTTTCTTGTTTTTCTGCCCTTATCATTGCTTCTAGAGATTTGTTTATACACACAAACCTGCAGTCCTGTTTCAAACCATGGCTGGTTTTAGCCTCAGTGATACTTTCTTTGTAACAAACTATCAGTCATTTTTGCTAGTATGGAAAAACATTTACTTAATCTTTTTTCTAATTCTACAGAGAACATCAGTCTGTACATCCATAGGGATAGCAGGAACATGGAAGCTTGCTTACGAAAATGATGTTACTAACAAAGCTATGAAAACAGAAGTAATACTAAAGTGGCTCTTCTATGATTCACTAGTAGGGAAGACCTAAGTTCCTATGGAGGTGGGCATAGTAGTGGTGTGCACCCAAACACAGTGATAATTCTGCTTGGCTTATTACAGTGTGAATCTACAGCAACCACATTTCAGTCAGCAGACTTACCCTGACTGCCAGATTTAGGAAAGGGACATATCTGGTCCACCATCTACCTTCCTCTCCCAGCCAGCTCAGAGGATCTGTTTTGCATGTGCATATGTATAATTTGTATTTACACGCGTCTCTCCTTGCTGCAACAGATCGTATGTCGAAACTGTTCCAGAAACAAGTACCCTATGAAGTACCTCAAAGACCAAGCAGCCAAAGTCTGTGATAGCTGCTATGTGGAACTTAAGAAAAGAGGTAAGATTTCTTCCTTCTTGGCAAAACTGGCAAACCCATTTCCTTCCTGGATAATGGGGAGGCTTTAGGATCTGCTGCCACGTTGTGTTCTGTTAAACAGGATTTCTCGTTTCAAGCATGAGGCATGTGTACTCAGCTGCCAGGAGTGCCAGCCTGCATGGCAGCTGGAACTGTTTGAGCAAGCCAGGTTCTCTGAGGATTCCCCTGGCCTTCTGATAAACCAGAATAATGACAACAACTATATCCTATGAGGAGCAGCTGAGGACACAGTGTTCATGTAGTTTGGAGAGAAGGAGGCCAAGGGGCGACCTCATGTCTCTCTTCAGCTTCCTGAGAAGACATGGGGAGGGAACTGCTGATCTCCCTGGTATCCAGTGGCAGGACGTGTGGGAATGCCTCAAAGTAGCATCAGGGGAAGTTCTGAATTGACATTAGAAAGCATTTCTTTAATTAGTGGTCAAACCCTGCAGCAGGCTTTCTGGAGAGCTGGTGGATGCCCCAAGCCCATCAGTGTTTAACACAACATGCTTTGACTTTCGGGTAGCCCTGCCTGGGCCATGGCAGGTTCCCTCTAACTGAACTATTCTATTTTGTGTTGTAATTATATAGTTCTTCCCCATAATTTCTAATTAATTACCTATTAAAGTAAAACAGTGGCTTTACAGTTCCTCACTGTCCTCATCCACATTGTAGCTTTTACAAAAAGAAATCCTGAGGTAAAGTACAGAGTCACTAAGAGCTTTTCTACATGGGGAGCTAAACTGGTTACAAACACATGAATTCAAAGCAGAAGAGCTACTGTCTAACTAGAATGCTGCATTTTTGCCCTACTATAGAAGCATCTTTTCTGATTTAACTACACACCCAGATTAAAGATGGAAGGAGGGGCAGGTTACATATATGTATGAAAGGAGAATGAACAGGCAATAATGTTCTTGTACAACTATAATAATGTAGATTATATGTAAAAGTAGGCATGTTATATTGTCAAGGATGAAAAGGTAGGGACATGTGAGATTTAGTTCTTCCATCCTGATGAAAGAAATTCACACCAGCCAAGCAAACACATGACTAGATGGTGTCGCAACAGCCAAAAAAAGCATCCCCAAGACACTGTGTGTCCAAGAAAGGGTAACTTAGTTTTGTGCTTTGCTAACAGCTTCCAAATAATGCATGCTTCCAGAAGTGAAATCATAAAGATATAAACTCAGAAAAGTGGGTTCATGATTGACAAAGAGTAACTCTCTCCTATGCTGAACTCAAAGAGAATGGTTCATACAGAAAGAATGTCCCATTAGTTAAGTCTATACTGAAAAAGTGTTAGAGAATATAGAGGGAAAAAATGGAAAAGCCATTTGCTTTATCCTTATTTTAAATTAGAAAAAAACGAGCTGTACTTTGTGCTTTGTCAGCTTTTTTGCAGGCTGCTTTCAAGTAGCTGTAGGTTATTATATTAATCTATGGTGTTATGAAATCCACACATCTATTCAAGACTTAAAGGGCTGAGTTGAAAGAAAAGCTAAAATAAAAACTGCTGATGGAGGAGGCACTGCATTTTCCTTCATTATTTGCATTAGTGTATTGTAGGTCTCTCACCTCTGATCTGGTATGTGCCAATTCACCCATTTCCCCCTTCCTTTATGAATTTCCTTAATCTTTCAGAGAGACCACTAAGTGTGAGCTTCCCTCCAACTTCACCCAGGTGTTCAAGCAGTGCCTTCTCCTCTGTCTTTCACAATATTCATTATTCATCTTTTAAGAAACAGAAGAAGATCCCTTCAGCTCTTATGGAGGTAAGACCAAGCTGCCCGAGAAAGACATGGAATTGTAGACAACCACATGCTCATTCTTCAGCAGCTGTAGTTTATTCTGTGTGCAGTGCCTTGGTCTACTTTCATCATGCAATTATATCTTTCTGTTTTTCACAGCAGTGTTTATAATACAAAATACTCTGAGCTCTGCAGATACTACAGAACCTTCTTGAACCCACTGAGAAATCCATTTAGAGCAGTGTACTTTAATTCACTCATCAAGTCTTTAGAAAACCAAGATGACTTCAAGGTACTAGATAGTACAGCAAGGCAGATCATGGACAATTACAAGTTTCAACAGAGCACAACAGTTAACTAGTTGCTTTTTCTGACAAGACTCTTACTTCTGAAATCTTACTTTGATTTCAAAAGAAATAAAATACCACTTAGGACAACAGACTGGGGCCCTTGGCAATCAATTCAGGAGCATACACGTTTAATCAGGCACTTCCCCTCCAGCTCAGGCCAAACTATTACATATCAAATGGGTAAAATGTTGATACCACCAATGTAAACAAATAAAGTTCCTGTCAGTTTCAATGGGGCTATATTAGTTTTCTTTCCAGGGACAAGGTGACAATCACATTGATGTAAGGTGCCTATTGAACTCAGCACAGAAATCAGCAGGTATTTATCACTGTATTTAAAAGAACAGGGTGCAAACAGCTTGCTGAACTCATTGGACAGACAGGACACTGGAATTCAAGAGGTTTGTTTCTGCTGAGATGAAACCGAGCCAAAGATACAAGCATGTCACACAAACACAAACTGAACACAGCAAGACTGGTAAGCAAAACGTCAGCCCTGTTAGGATGAAGCACGAGGAGGCAGCACGTGTACTAGTGTGAACTGCCCCACAGCAGCACTGCTCCAGAAATGCTTCTGATTTGCTTTACCTGGTTCCTGGAACATGTCTGTTCTGCCGCAAAGAACTGCTATGTTAATGCTCAGTTGACTTTGAGTCTCTGCACTTAGTTTCTAATCCAAATACTACTGCAGCTTACTACTGTAACTAATAATGTAATCATTATGATTATGTATAGTACTCAAAACCTGGATCATTATGAACATTAAGCACTTAGATCTCAAAATACTTCTGTGAGAGGGGTGACTCTTCTCAGAAATACCATTTCACAAATGAAACGAAGTCATAGTCAAGTGATTAACATAAATTTAAATAAAAACACTGCAAAGCCATAAATATACCAACATCATAAAAGTGTTCAGCCACAGGACTGTAATTCCCTTTTGGAAGCATGTACTTTTAACATATCAGGAAACCACAACTGGAAAAAGGGACAAGTTCAGCTGCTTGGAACAAAACTGTACAGTTGTTGACCTCAGTAATAACTAACATATTTTCCATCAGAGTTACTGAGAACTCAGTTGAACCAGAAATCTTTCAAGCAGTTAAAAAGAACCATGATAAAATGTTTATATTTTTTCTGTCTTAATATTTCTAATGGTCTATTTATAGTTTCATGGACACAGATCTGGTTGTCTGGTGTGACGTGAGCATGCATAACTAGGCGGGGAAAAAGCCTTTGTGGGGTTACAAATCCCGATTTCTCCTACCTTGCTCCAGGTGGCAGCCTCAGGAGAGGGAGCTACCATCAGTGGTTACCTCAGCAGATGTAAAAGAGGCAAAAGACACTGGAAGAAACGCTGGTTTGTTATAAAAGGCAAAGTTCTCTACACCTACGTAGCAAACGAGGTACTGTGCAACTTGAAATACTCCTTCCCTATCCAAGGTCCCTTCTTTACTCCTACAGGCAGCACAAGTAAAAGTGAGAATTAAAAATGGCAGTTCTCATGAGTACCTGCCTTCTGAGTCCTGGGCCTAACAGGCTGAATCTGCAGGGAGCTGACCCTGGCCAAAGTGCCCAGCCACTGCCCCAGCTGGACCTCAGCAGCCCTCTCCACAAACCACCCCTCATAACTGACTTCTTCCTATTACAAGCTGTCACCACTGACAACTGCAGGCGACACAGTCGCACCTAAAGGTTTCTGAGGTGTTCTCTGGTGCCCCTGGTAACTGCCAGTATTTGGTAGATAAATGGTGCTATGATCCATTTTTGGTGGGGAGGAGACCCTTGTAGTTTTTCAAGTAGAACATAGGACATACTTGTCCTTCTAGCACAAACAGGGGAAGACAGAAGGCAGTCTGCAGAGCTGAGAACAATGCTTTGTGTATTGGCTTGCAATCTTCTCCTTACAACCAGAGAGGCTGGTTATCAACTATATAATTTTCAGGTATTTTGTCTCTTCCCAGTCCCTTTTCTTATTTTAAGTTCTTCTCCTTTGTTAACAGCTACAACAGAAATAAACTTGAAGTGTAATATAAAGTTTGGTTATAGCTGACAGATTTCATAAACAGAAAAATCAATTTCACAGAACACAATGCAAAACTGTTGTAATAGCAGTATTTGTTACTTCAGCCTGTGGTACTTCAGCCTTCAGAACACTTTACAAACATATAAACTGTTATATAAACTGGTCACTGTTGTGGTGGCTTTCCCTCAACTCGTACAAAGCAGCGTCTAGGAAGCAAAATTCATGGATGTTTCTTGGGAGTAAATTAACAATGACTTACATTATCAGCTCAAAAATTTCAAAATAGTATCTTTGAAAGCAAGTGTGCTGTTCGAGACAGTGCAGCACTAAAACAAGTTGCTAGTGCTATGAAAGGAAATTACAAGGTTCCAAAAAGACTGTTACTTGTACTCATCAAATAAAAGCAGGTAACTGGGAATGGGTCTCGGGCTTTCAGAACTGCTGCTGTTGGGTCCTGTACTCTCAGTATCCCCCAGTTTGCATGGACCATTATGCCAGAGATAGCCATTGAAGTAATGGCTACTTTGACCTTCACAGATACTTGGATGATGGTGGAGACCCAGAGTTTTGGATGTGGTGTTTGTGTTCAGGACTAAGACTAGATAAACGTGCAGTACAGTACTCCTGTTGATGTAAGAGTCACCAGTCAAGCAGGAGGGTCACACCTCTGCTTTTGCAGCCCAGCCAAGGGGTTGTACCATTACTTTTCAGCAGGAGCACTCCAACTGTTGCAAGCCTTCACTCTGATCTCAGTTCCAATCTTCTTTCAGGACAAAGTTGCCACAGAAAGTTTGCCTTTGCTGGGTTTCACTATTGCCCCAGAGAAGGAGGAAGGCAGCATGGATGCAGTTTTCCATCTGTACCACAAGCAGACTCTCTTCTACAGCTTCCGAGCAGAGGATGCCAGCGCAGCACAGAGGTACAGGAGCCCGCGCGGACACTCCAGGCCCGTGCCCCTGCCCTGGACCCTGTCCTCCCAGAGCTCAGCCTGTGCATTGAGACAGTCACATGGGAGGGCCCAGGTGACATTAAAGATCTACCTGGTGCTTGTCAGTTCCTTCAGGAAGGAGGATTTGCTTATTCATGTAGGTAAAGGTGAGGCTGAGTCTCAAGCCTTGCCTAGAATTCTGTGAAGGGTGATAAGTGCACAGAGACTTCTCCAGCTTACGTGTTCTCTTAGTGTCCTCATCGATGAGTAGCTGTTTCCACTGCCCATTTAATGCTCCTGCTTCCACAGAGCAGTCAGTGTGTGAACAAAAACGCCAGCACCTCAAGACACACGGGGAAGGAAATAAGCGTTTATGGGAGGTTTTCTTGCTTTTAAACATATTTCAGTAGCTTCATCTTTCATATTCAAAGACAGCACTTCTACTATCCTTGAGCTGGTACAGTACATTACCCATAGAGGGTCTACTAGAACACAAGAGTCTTAGTACCCAGTTTCCTGCTTTAATCACAAGCCTAAAGATACTCATTAGAGCTGGGATGGGAAATGCAGTCCTCTTCAGGCTTTACATCCTTAAAACACTTGTTTTTCTTAAATTCCATATATTCTTAAAATGCATATAATTATATGTGTACCTCCTTTTCTTTCCTGCCCTTTTTAGGTGGATTGAAGCCATGGAAGAAGCATCTATATTATAGCAGTCATCACTCAATGGACTTGGAATAAATCCTCAGATTTCTACAGTTCCTACTGTATTTTACAGTTCCAACAACCCTCCTTTGTCTTACAAAACTGAACCGTGTATTTCAGGCAAACTGGCTACATACACTGGATATGAACTGTTTCCAGCTTGCTCCTTTTGCTTTCTTCTTTGTACATCCACATTTTTGCAAATGGGAACTTTAAAATAGAGAATATTTATGGTGATCTGTATGTCTGCAAGTTCAACCTGTACTATAAGCTTCTCCTCTGATCCCACAGTAAACAAAGTCTAACATCAAGACAAGAAAATACATGGAAATACTGACTACAGTAAGTAACAGGCTCAGTTTTACTTACTCTAGTGCACTATCATATTTCATTGGGTTGGTTTTGATGTCTACCATGACATGAGAAACAATGTAGTGAATAACAAATGCTCATTTAAAGCACTTTATTATTTTTATTGAACTACAGTTTCACTTTTTCATGTTTCTAAGGAGTTCTTTGGCCTGATTTATTACTCATCCATTAACAAGTGCCAGCATGAAATTATGCCCTGCGTATACTAAATTGCTTCCACAAAAAATGAACAAACAACACATTCCATTTACCTGGTCTATCAGCACTCACTGGCTATGATCCAGGATAATTACTTACTACCAATTTATACCATTTCAAGCAAATTGCTGTATAATTTATGTTAAAGGTTTTGGTTTCACACCACTGCAGTACTTTAAAATGCACTCCAGTAGCCCTACAACTGCAGACTTTGCATTATATCACTTCTCCCTAAACACTGCGTCAGACTCAAATCCAAAGGTTATTTTTAACTTATTGTAAACCTAGGGACTGTTTTCATTTAACACTAATCTACCTAGTAGTGTTAAGATTTTATCATCTATTTAAGTAGCCTGTTTCAAAGCTCCTACAGTTTCTGCTGTTCCTGGTATACAAAGGTGATCAGAAGTCTAATGCATACAAGCATCCTGCTGGGCTGAGGCACTTGCCTGCCCCTGCTCTGCTGGAGTGAGGACAGCCCTCACACTGCTCTGACACTGCTGTTGTGCACTACAGCTCCAGGGATGGACTCAGCAGCCAGCTGGACTCAGGCTGTGCTGCCTCACACCAGCTGAGGGTAGACAGCTCTGGAGTTTGGAGGCTTGGGGGTTTTGTTGTTTTCGTTTTCTTGGGGTTGTTTAGTTGTTTTGTTGGAGTTTTGGTTGGTTGTTTTTTGGGGGGAGGGTGTATTTGTATTTGGTTAGGGTTTTTTTAGTGTTTTGGGCTTTTTTTTAATATATAAAGAAGGTTGAGAAGAGGTGTTCTAATCATTGCAATAAAATGGTTTCATGTCCTATATTTGTCATAGTATTTGACTGAGGAACAGAATGTCATTTATGATTAAAATATATCTTTGTATAAAAATACCATGTTCAGGAATTTACATACATTAAAATATATGGGGGAGATTTTTATTACTTTCATTTTTCCCTTTCTTCAAGAAGTATAATGGTATCTTAATTTTTTTTACCCTAACAAGATGTTTAGAATTTTCCATATTTTTAAAGGTCTATAATATGCATCCAAATGATAAAGGTATTTCAGTTTATCTCCTGGAAAAGCTTAAAGATACAAATACACACTTGCCACAAAAGAAAAATATAGTTGGTTTGTTTCTTTTTCATACATCTGATAGTTTTATAAGGCATAGAGTACCATATGCAGGCAGAAACCAAGTATGAGAAAAGTAAAACTTTAGTATTGGTCAGTTATTGGATGAACACCAGTGTTAGCTGTTTCCTGACACAGACACGGCCTTGCTACCAATACACTCCAAACGTTTATCCCCCCTTAAAAACACTTTGCACTGACAAGAAGAGAAAAGAATGTTGAATACAGAGTAAGATCTCTAACCGTGGTCTCAAACAAAACAAAACTGCACTACAGAGCAACAGTATTATGAAGATTTAGGTGCTGAAATTTAGTGACTGTTGTACGATGTTTTCAGTTATAAGCAGGAAACAAATACATGGAAATTTTTTGATGTAAAAAATAAGATACAGTGCTATTAAACATTGTTTTAAGTAATGTGGAGAAAAAAAAATAAAAGAACAAAACATAATTGCAGTTTTACAGGCTTTCCTTTATGTTATTTTTACCTTCTTTAATTCCGTCTTTGCAGCTCCAGTTACTGTTAACAGCCTCTTAACCAATTTTCTGACAAACTTAGGAAGAGCATCGAATCAGAAGATGTTAGTGGAGGCCTTCTGGTAGAAACAGAACTCAGATCTAATTGCTGATTGTTCCAATCCACACTGCATTCACCTCCTGTAAAACCCACCTAACAGTCAACTCTGCTTCAGCTGCAGATATAAATGGTCTCAGCACAGCACAAAGAGGAAGAAATAATGTCCTCACCATTTCAGTCCAAATCTAATTTGAGCAAAGCTAAGCACCACAGACAGAAATTATCTTAATTTGAGTGAATCCAGTAACCACCTTCTCAGAATAGAGGTAGATACTGTTTAGTCTATGCCATTTAATTACAGCTTTCTTCCTAACTTGTAGCTACTATTACTCCTTCAAAACAAGTCTTGTCCCAGATATTCACAAACTCACAAAAAAAGCAGCAGTAAGTCACAATGTAATCGCTCCTCTGACAATAGCTCAGATGCAAGTTCAAATGTGATTTTCTGTGGTTTTCCGCTGACTTTGCTACTTATGAAAAGCATTAAAATTATTAGCTATCATCTGCACCTAATATTTAGATCCACCTTACAGAATACGTGTAGTTAAAATCTGTGCAGCAAGGGCTGCTGGGCTGTAATCAGCTTCAGCAAATGCCAGTGCTCAGCAAAGGGACAAGGCATCCCTTAGCACCTCTGGACCTCCTGCAGGACACACTTAAAACCCTGGAGTAACTTCACAAGTTCTTTGGGAAAACAACAGACCGAAATCCCTGCAAACCCCAGGCTGGGTGCACCAAGCACCTTCTGCTCAGGTGGGGACAGGAGTTTCTGCACTCCAGGGCAGGTTTCAAATACCTTTTACCAAACCTTTACCTTTCCTAGAAGCCCAGTTTCACAAATACTCTATTTTCCACAAAATAACAAGCAGCACCTTAAGCCTTTATAGTGCCATGAAACACTGTCCTCCACAGTCCCTTGTGTCCTTACCCTACATGACAAGCCTGCTCCATTCCTTTGCTGTGTTCATAGCTGCCCCCCAGAGCTTCTGCAGCTTGTTTCTAATCTACATGCTTTGGAAAGGCATGAAATATGTTTAGATAAACATGCTCTGATTGTTGTGATCTTTTCAATTATAGCAATATATTTCTATACTCTTTCCTCACTCGGTGTAAACTGTCTAGGAGTTGTCTCCATTCTCCTGTCACATGCTACACACCATGTTACTAACTGTAGTACTTGCCAGCAACCAATGTGATCTTTAAGAAAGCCACAAGAACTGGAAATGCTTTCTATGAAAGAGGTCAGTCCTGCAGCACTAATTCAGCCTGTCATACTGAGGTCACTTCTCACGAATTTTTGGGCAGGGTTAGGATTTTGCACTGCTCTTGCTGTACACAGTCTTCAGTGTATCACAGTTACATATTGTTCTTAGAACGTTTTTGCATCAATTTTGCATTGTTATGAATTTGTATTTTGCCTCAGAACTCTTGAATGTGCTGTGTATGTTCATTAGAATTACATACATTTTTGCCCTACCACATAACTGCCTTCCTCTGTCTCAAATATTTTTAGATTATGCATTTGATTTTAAAGTCACACTTAAGCAATGCTACGACCCAGTATAAAATAAAATGACCGTGCACATCTCAGGATATGCACACAGTATCAACTACACAGTGCCCTCAGCACCAAAAGGAGGGACATCAGACAGCTTGGTGCACAAGGGATCAGGCGAGCTCTTATGCTGTCAGAGGGTGGGAAACAGCAACTGCTGCTCAAGGTCCTGAAGAATAAGCAAGTGCAGTGGCACTATAAACATGGCATTTCAGGATGGAGGGAAGTCACTGTGTTCTCCAGTGTTCTCAATATCCTTCTGTCATACTGTCCTCTACTACTTTAAACTCAAGCTGCCTGCACTTATGCTCACAGATTCGCTAGAGAGAAGTTCAAAGGCAAATGCCATAGACTGTACCCAAATAGCATTGAATCTCTGTCCTTGAACATTCTGGAAATAACCAGCAAATAGCATACAACAGGTAAGATACCGAGACTTTTTCTTAAAGATTAATGTTTTACTTACTGGAACAGTCCCTACTGCACAAGCAATACTTTAATTCTGACCACCACCTGAGTGCTCCCTCTTTCCAGAATAAAGCAGCATGTCATTAGCTAAATAACTGCCTTTCTAAAAAGCCAGTAAAACTATTCATAACTCAGGCTGAAGTGAGATTTTACTGCAGTCAACAAAACCTAGAGCAGAGAGCATGCTCACTTTTGCTGAAACAACTACAGAAAGATGAGGGCAAAAACCCCACAGGATGGATGGAGGTCACTAGCTTCCCTCAGCACTGCCCGGCCATGTACAAACCAACACCTGCACAAAGACTCGTATTCCAGAAATCATCTACTAATAATCTACAAATCCTTAAAAGAGATTTAAATTGAATGTGGCATTAACAAGACCCAACAGTTTATACTGTTTAAACCTCAAGTCACTTTTAACTGTTGAATTCTTCCATGCTAGATATCAGCTTTGCTTTTAAAATTGACATTTGAAGTTTCAGGAAAAGTCTATGAAAATTTTAAGCACCTGAAATGACAACTTAACAAAGAAAATATAAACAATAAATAAAATCAGAGCTCTGCAACACTGTCAATCCCGAAAACTTAATACACATTAATAGCCTGAAATCCTGCTTTTGTTTTGTACTTGGGCTGCCCTGACTTTTGACCCCCTCTTAGTCCATTATGTACTTCTGCTGCCATCACCGCTGTTATCAAAAGAAAAAGGTTAACAATCACAAAAATGACAAGGTTTGCAACCAGGTGGGTTTCTGTACTTCGGGGGTGGGAGGGAGGCAGGAATCAGCCCTTATTCTCAGACAGTAGAAGTCCTGGTCAATTTCTGTTTTCATAAGTAAAGTCAAGACTGAGAATAACTAACCAATAATTTACTTAACTGCAGTTTCTCTTTTGTTGCTACTTTGTATAGAAGACCCAGGTTATTTCTCAAAAGGTGTGCTAGCTTTGCAAATTATCGCCTGGCACTCTTTTATGTGCAGAACAGGTATAAAACAAATATCTCTAATATCCTAACTCTCTTGATTGGGTTTTGTACACCGGGTGAAGAACTCAGTTCTGTGACGCTGCCACCATGACCAGAAAGAGGTTGTGGACTATGCCACAAGTACTCTTACTGCCTACCTTTGCGTTAAAATGGTTCTCTCCTTCCACATCTAGAACATTCTTCCCTCCCTATCGGTGTGCACATCTCCCATCTCACCTGAATTCAATCAGTTCTGTCTGAGGAGAAACTTCCACAGGGCCTCTGTCCTTCTCTCCTGGTATGGCAGCTTTGCAGTGCAACTTTTTCTTCTGAGGCAACTTAACTCGTCAGGAAAGAGCTACGAAGTCCTTTTTATCAGCAGGAGAGCCTGAAGATGACCACCACTATACTCCTTTTGCTCTATGGCTGGGAGCGGTTGAGTATTTCCTGAGGAGCACCCGCTGCAGCCCCATGTAGTCCACACTGGAGCGCTTGGGGATAGGAGTCCGCGCTGCGGCCCCTGTCTCCTGAGGAGCCGCGGGCCGTGGCGAGGAGTCCGCGCTGGGGGGGCCTGAGGAGAGGAGCCCGCGATGAAGGCCCTGAGGACAGGATCCCGCGCTGGGCTGCCTGACGCGCGCCCCGCCAGAGTGGAAAGGCGCTCGCGCTAGGTACCGTGTGAAAAGACGCTCGCGCGTGCCGCCCATGTGCAGAGGCGCCCGCCCTGAGGGCCGTGTGCAGAGGCGCTCGCGCTG
Source organism: Ceyx cyanopectus (assembly GCA_013401355.1). Lineage (NCBI taxonomy): Eukaryota > Metazoa > Chordata > Aves > Coraciiformes > Alcedinidae > Ceyx > Ceyx cyanopectus. The sequence continues at coordinate 92,167 of VYZU01016572.1, read as the reverse complement.
GCGCCGCGGCCTGTGGAGACGAGCCCACCCTGCGGCCCGCCCAGGTCGAGTCTGTTTTACCCATGAGAGTAAATTGCAAGTGATGTTTAAACCTGAAAGGTTTTCCTTCCTATTTTCTCTCTTTGTGGTACTAAGGAGGTGGAAGTGAGTGACTTTTGAACAGAAAAAAACCCAAACCTTTGACAGCTGGATCCATTAGGCTCAAAAGCAAGAGACCTTGCACACAGCATCCTCCCATGGCAGAACTCAGGAGCAGGGAGCCCTGCTGAAGCACTCTGCACACACAGCTACACATTCAACAGGGTGAAGAAGGAATGTGCTTGGAAACTAACAACACATGGCTGCTTTATGGGCACAGCATCGTGGTGATAGCCCATCTTTCTGCTCTCCCACTCCATGATGCCACAGCAATCCTATCCCAAGTACACATGTTTGTTTGTCAGTATATAGCGTATTATCAAGAAAGTCCTTCAGAAACCAAAATGCCAATTTATGGAAACAAGCATTTTCATTTCCCCTTAAGTACCAAAGATTAGTAATTAATATGGAGAGGATATTGGGGATCTTTAATTGTGCAGGTTTACATAAAAATCTTTGACAGAACCTGTAGGGCTTTCAGACATACATGTTCCTATATCCAGACCTCCCTCAAATTGCAAATTTAAATGAGAATTCTGTACATAGGAAAAATGTGGTGACAAGCCAGAGGTACATTCTTAGCACTAGGGCCCAGAAATAACAGCAGTAATTACCCAGGTGAGAGAAGCAGCCTTTCTATCTGACCTGTCACACAGCAGGGCACAGGGAACACGAGGTTGTTGATGAAGAGCCCACGAGCCCTGGAGTGCAGAAGCATATTACTTTTCAATACCTAAAGCAAGGGAAAAAAAAAGTCAAAATGAAGTGACATGACTGTAAGACAATAGCTGGAGGTGAGCAAGCTGCACTACAGAGCACATCCCTCCCATTTACCAGCTCTAAGCCCATGTGGTAAGTTCCCAGGCACAGACACTGACAGAGCTTTGACATGATACCTAATGCACCTCCACTCAAGGCAATTAAAAACAGAATCCAGCATGTGGCCTAGACACAATTCTAGCCATGAAGCAGTGAAAAGCCTGAGAAGACCTGCTGTAGCAAGGTTACTTAGCTCGTGAGGAGTTACAAAACCACTGCTACAGAACAGTGAACAAAGGCTGGAACACATACTCCCAGGGAAGGTGGTTTTGGGAGCCCTGGAGAAGTCCTGACTCTCCCTGTGCATCAACTGAAGAGCTCAAAATTCCCATCCACTCCAGATACTGACAGCCAGAGATAAGGAAATCAGGAACAGGTTAGCAATGAAAAGCTACACAACTGCCAGACCTTTTTGAGAGGCGTGGGCAAGAGTTTGCCCATGAGCAGAAGAAAATGAGTTTAAAAATATATTTTATTATCAAGAAAAAATAACATGCTATTTCCCAAAAAGCTCAAAATTATCATCATTATGGAGATTTCTATACAAAGCAGAAATTGAACTGAAAGCATCCTAGTCTACTTCCACCCCATTCTATATATATGGCAAGAAATACTAGGTCTTATCAAAGAATTCTCTGACCACAAAATTTAAATACTTTTCTACCTAACCATGAACACAACTGGAGTGAAAAAAAAAAAAGTTAGTTTTAGGATAGGAAAAAAAGGAAAAAAATATTAAGTTTAAATTTGCTTACAACTACAGTCCAACAGATGCACATCTAAGTTTAAAGCCAGACTAACAGCAAATTATTCCCTCAGTTTATTCCACTTCTCTAAAAGGTGGGTTTTTTGCCAAATCCTCCATTTGAAAACAGGCTGTACACATAGATGCTTCCCACAGTTCACTTTCCCTGAGGGATGACACGGAAACACATTCCTGCCCTAACATCTAACCTACTTCTACAGTAAGGATATGAGAATCCTGAAAAATCTGTAAAGGTGTCTGTGTTACAAAGATGTATTTACACAGGAGTGTGTTTCACAATGTGCTGTTGAAGGTGTGTGCATGGATGTTCTCCACATACTTTACACCAGTGAACAAACACCCAAGACTTTTTGGAACGTTTTATTTGTGTACTGCAAACACATCTGTAAATAAAGTGCTTTAATGTTACTAACTTCAGTTTTATGATGGTAAAAAACCCAAACCCAAACAACAATCACGCCAAAAACCATACCCAGACCAACAATACACACCACCAAAAGAAACCACAAACCACCCACGGTGCCGACTGCAACCACTCACAGCACCTCCTGTTCAAGTGTTGAGCACCTTCTCCTCCCCAATCCATCCTCCTCCATCTCCGTACCTCTCCTTCCAGGAGTTGCTATCACTTCACATCTTCCAGTCTCACCTTCATCTGACCGCTCCTTAAGTTCACTTCTGACAAAGTCACTGGAGAGAAACTGACTACAAGTGTTGAGAGAATGGGTTAAGAAATAGCTACCCAAAGTTAGGGCAGCGAGCCCGGGTCATGGTCACCACACAGCAATCTCTAAGACAAGCACTAAAGGTGGAAAATTCTTACACCAGCTGCAGCCAGGAGAGTCTCGGGGCTACCGTCGCCATCCAGAAGCAGAGCACCCCGCACGCAGAGCCAGCTCCACAGGAGCCCTGGCCGCTGACACCGGCTTCACAAAACGAAAGCAAAGCTCGGGGCAGTCTGGCTCTGGAACCTGGCGTCATCTGCAAGCCTACCTTCGACAGATAGAAAGAACCGGCCTACGCGTGGACCAGCGACAGCCACCTGTGCACACAACCACCACCTCCAGCCGCTCCACTGGGGTTGCGGGGGAGCCCCTGAGAGCAGGGGGAACCCAGCCAGAGCCGGGATGCTCCCGGGATCCGCCCGGCGCCTCCTTCCCCCAGGGCCCGAGCCGAGCCCGCTGCCCGCCGGAGCGGCGGCGCGAAGGCCTGAAGCGGCACAGGTAGCCCCTCCCCGCCGCCGTCCCGGCCCCGCCCCGCGAGGGGGATGGAGGGGGCCGCGGCCGGCCGGGAGCCGGGAAGAGGAAGCGGGGAAACGCTCTCCGGCGGCGGCAGCGGCGGGCGGGGTCACGAACTCTGACCTTTCCCAGGGCACGGCACACAAAACAAAACACCAGCCCCCCTCCCCCGCGGCCCCGCAACACAGACCCGCCCCCCCTGCCCCTCCGCGGACCCCGCTAGCCCCCTCGCCGCCGCCGCCCTCACGGGGGGAGGGAGGGCCGCCGCTGGGCACCGACACCCAACACCGGCCCGCCGGGCCCGGGTCAGGGTCACCGCCAGGGCACGTTTGGCGCCAATTCCTGAGGTAAAAATCGTTTTGTTTTGTTTTTTTAAATTTGAGGCGGCCCGGGGGGGGGTTTCTTTCTTTGGGGCCGGGAAGAGGGAGGGGGCGCGGGCACCGGGCCCTGTCCGGATGCCCCGCGAGCGGCAGAAGGGAGGGCGACGCTCCGCTGTGCTTAAGCGGAGGGCGGGGGTTGTGTGGCGGGTGGCGGGGAGCCGCCGTGCGCTGGCCTGCAGCTCCTAGAGAGACGGGGAGGAGCCATTGCAAAGCGCTGGGTCGGTCCGGGAGTCCCGTTGCGAAGCCGCCGGGCTGGAACGGGGGTCGCTCGAGGTCGGAGCCGGTCCGGTCAGAGCGGTTTGCCGTCCGGGGGGTCGCAGGGGCGACGGTCGCAGCGCTGACGAGCTCGGGACGCGGACACAGACAGAGAGAAGATGGAGTCTGAGCGGGCGGAGGCGGCGGCTTGAACCCGACCCTTTTACCTTTGCCACCGGGAGGGCGGAGGGGAGGGGGCGGTGGGTACTTTGCATACGGGGCTGAGACCGCCGCCATCTTACCGGCCGCTTCCTTACTGCCGCGCGCGGGCCTCTTCTAGCTCGCCATAAGGATGCACCGGAGGGGAGGGGGAGGGGTCCTAATGGCGGCGGCAGCAGCCTCGCCTGGGACTTGGCCGCCAGCCAGCGCCGCCATCTTGTGCTGGGCCGCGTCTCTCGGGTGTTTTTCTCCCGCTCGGGAGGCGGAGCCACAGGCCTCACAGGCGGCTCCGTCCGCCAATCAGCGGCGCGGGCGGGCTGAGCCCTCGATGAGCTCATTGGCTGGGGCGGGGGGCGCGGTCTCATGGCGCGCGGGGCGGCGGGGGAGCTGCGTGAGGCCGGCGCGATGCGTGGCAGCCAATGGGGATGGGCGGCGGGAAGGAGGCTCCGGCCGCGTCTGGGCGCCCCGTTCGCTGCTCCGGCGGCCGCGGCAAGGATCCCGGCAGAATGCGGCCCGCGAGCCCCGCCCCTCTGGCCGCGGACGCGTGCTGAGGCGAGCCGCGCTGCCCCGAGCTCGACGCCGCGGTGTGAAGAGCGCACCCTCCCCAGAGGAAGGAACACGTGCCACTGTGGCCGTGTCCGCCTAGCGGGGCCAGGCCCCTGCAGTGTCTCGGGTGTCGCGCAGGCTTCCCTGCAGTCTTGCCGCCGCGTTTCGGAAGGTAGCGCATCTGCGCTGAGCTGGTGGCCGCCCTGATACGGGCGAAATATTTAACTGCTCTTTAGGTGTCTCCTTGCAGGTTTTAGTTTCCACCTTCCTTGTTGGTTTGTTTGGTTTGGGGGTTTTTATGAGCTCGGGAACTCTGCTGCTGGGAAGCTGAGTTTGCCTTGTGCCCCATTCCGAGAGTCACCGCCGTTAAGGAGCTAAGTTGGCTGTTTGTCTTCTCTGGGTTTCCACCTGGTATTACCAGATGTCTTGCTTTTTGTGAAGGCTGAAAGTACAAAACCCGGGGGGATACCAATGCCAGCAGCAGAGCTGTCAGCAGATCTGGCTCGCACCACAGCAGACATCAGTCGCTCGCAGAAAGGCGAACAAAATAACTTTGAACAAAATAACTTCAGGGTTTCCTTGATCTTAAAGCACTGAGTGCATAGGGTTAGCTTATGGATGAACGTAAAGAGTGGATTTGAAGTAGAGAGGACACCAAAATGAGTCACTGAACAAGTGAGAAAGTCCAGAAGCTGCAATGTGCAGCGGGTCTGGTGAAGGTTCTGCAGCTCCCTGTGCTGGCTGGACACGCCGTCTGAGCGAGAAGCTGGCATAAATATGGGTTCCATGGGGGACATGTCAGCTTTGATTGTGCACTGTTACGAATAGTCTTGCACTGACATATACAAAATAACTTTCACATTTGATTTACCACAGTATGATTTAGTCTCCTAATGAATTTTGACATTTTCAACAACATTGTCTTTGTAGTAATTGCATTTGAATGAGGGGGAGTTGGAGCTAGAGACATCCATGCATTTTTCTGTTACATGTTTTGCTATTGTACATAGCATTTTAAATTTTATGTCAAATGATTGCTTTTCGAGTACGAACAGAAGGCTTCCAAAAAGACATCAAATGGGCAGCATTCAGGAATCCTTTCTCATACTAACAGACTCAGAACTCTGGGTCTGCCATGAGCAAGTCACAACTGAAAACTGAACGTGTGATTTTGAAATCTTAAATAAATTTACCTTTGGATAAACAGCACTAAAAATGATCATTTAAAATATATTGGATTTTTTTTATCTTGTTTCTTATTTTTTTCTGTTTGCTTTGTCTTTTCAAAATAACTGCAGATTGTGAAGTCAAAGGTACAGACAGTCCCAACAGGATAAGAAATTCTGTGGTGTTTTCTCCTCAGAGTGATTATGCTGCCCCAGTATAATAAAATAGTTTAGATAACAGAAAATACACTTCAGATGTAACAGCTAATGTCCGTTATCATACAGTATTGCTGTAGGAATATGGATGCACATGGCAGTTTGATGGAGTGACTCAATTAGAACCTGCTGAAAGCAGCATTGCTGGGTTTCCTCGTTCCGCTCGGCGCAGAAGCAGCTGGACTGCAGGCTCCTCTTCCCCTGCCTGAGGAAACCTCAGAGAGCTGTGAATTCCACACCCTGCATCAGCAGCTGGCTCTCACATGAGTCCTTTCAATTTATGAAATTGACATCTCTTTTTTGCTGCTTAAACAATGGAGTAAAAATAGTAGATTAGAGGCTCTCTAAAGCCAACTAGTACCCCCCAGCCTCAGTTGTGACAGTGAGGCTCCTGTATGCAGGTGCTGCACGTGTGTGTGCAGGCATCTGTGGGCACTCGTCCAGGGCAGATGCTTTCATTTGTAAGATACATCAATAAGTATTGTAAATTATCCAGAAGTCATCTCAGAGCTTTCTTTAATAAGGAGAAATCAACCCTAACTTTTGTGCCTGATGGAAGTTGCTGACATCTTTTCAAACAGGTTCTCTAATGATCTTGTTTCACCATGGCAACCAATATGGAGGTGCTGGCTCAGCAGGTAGTGGAGACTCAGGTGGCTGAGGTGAGTGACAGATGATATCACAACAGTTGGTATATAAGCTTTTGAAATGAAAAGCATGTTGGGGAATCCTTGCTGCTTACTATTAAACACAAATAGAACAGAACATTTTTATACAACAGTGTTGCTTTACACTGGGAGACAAACAGGAAACCAGTGCAACCAGCATGTGGTTTGTTTTCCTAACTGTTCTGGTGGCCCCTATATTAGGAATGCAAGGACAAAATTCAACAGGAACTGTAGAGAAACCTGGCTGTATTATGGGCTGTTTAAAAAAGAATACAACAAAATATATGGTCATTTGACCATTAGCTTGACCATTTTGGATGTGAAAGGTTGCTGTTCATCTCCGGAGTTGTCATATAAATCCAGAATAGTGTTTGATTTTACCTGTTTTCATTATGCGCTATATTGAATTTACAGTAGGGTAACTAACTTAAATCAGGCTTTATATCTTCTGCCTACACATATGAGATAAAGCACAAAATCTACTTAAAGTGATGTCTTGTCTTGATGTATATTCACTGACGCTTGGATGCTCAACAGCTAACATCAGTTTAGCAGTGCTGAAACAGTATGTGAACATGGCATAGAAAATAACCTTTTTATCTCCTTCAGTATGCAAACTTCAGTCAAAAAAAGAAACTAGATTTTTTGTCTGTTTAAAATTTAGTACTCTTATTTTTTACTATGATTTATCATATTACTCCATAGTTAAAAGATTTCATAAATAACAAAGGGCAGGCAGGCTGAAAGACTTCTCTAGACAGGGCCACTTTTCAGATACTACTTTTGGGGCTTTTTGACCTGTTGCACTAAGGTAACACCTGGATATTAAAAAATATTTCTAGCTGAAGAAGCAGCTCTATATATGACAGAAATATGTGTGTCATTTTGTTTTCAGAAATGGATTTGAGATTCCTTTCTTAGAGCAATTTGTTTCTAAAAAATTGTGGTTCTATTTAAATAGTGTGGAAAATGGCCAACTTAGTAGCCTGGAAATATCTAAGAAATGGTTTCAAAAAACTCCTAAAATTTCACATTGAAAACCACCAAGTGAATTTTCACTCTGGTTTGCTGTACCAGGTATTAATTTGGCATGATTAATTTCAATTTTTAAAAACACTTCCAAATGAACTTGGAAATGAAAACCTGTAATGGAAATGCTGGCAAGCCTTATGCTATTTTGGTAGAACTTGAGTGCTATAATCACAGTTAAGGCACATAAAATATGTGACATTTGTAATTCCTCGTGCAGGAAATGCACCGTGGTAACATAGTGTGATGGTTGTATCTTGCCACTGGAGAGGTCGCTCCACCTCAAGAGTGTATGAAGCTCTGATTTCTTCCTGGCCGGTGGGTAAACAGAGGGCTTCATCTCTTTATAGTGCTCAGCTCCTCCTGTCCACTGCATAACATGAACATTTTCTTCATGGAAGAAGTTACAAGCAGCATTATGTTTAGGAATTAATTAATGCAATGACCATGTTGCTGTTGAAGCATTTCTTTAGGAGTGGCTGGCTGCTGTTTGTGTCTTCAGTCAGGTACAGTGTCTAACACAGGTAAACTCACTACTAGTTTTCTTGAAGTATGTTCAACTTCTGTATTCAGTACTTGCTGTTTCTTACAGAAAATGTAGCTTGAAATTTACATTGGCCTTAAAAAACGAGGCTTTTTCAGAATATCATTTCTAATTAATGAAATTTAAACACAAGGAGAGAGTCATTAGTGATGAATTACAAGTTACGAATTCTGAGAGACAAGTTGCAAACAGGATAACAATGCAAATACTGGCAGGTTTGGTAAATCAGCATCATGTTTTTCAACGTCATTGCCACATACAGAGTCAAGGGTTTACTGAGAACTGTGATGCCAAGCACCAAACCAGACTGTTACACAAACTATGGTGCATGTATTTTTTCTTTCTGAAGCAATAGTTCACCCGGTTTGTTTTCCACGAGACTGTCTCACAGGAGTTTTGAGCACGCTCCAGTACTGATGTATTTTTGTACTTACTCTATTTTTAGGACTTTGCAAAATTGCCCTTGTAATAGTCTCAAATGGTTTCACTGCTGTCATTGCTGCTGCTTTATAGCAGTGTTGCTTGTTGCGTATTTCCAGCTGGGTATTTCTGAACAGATTGGCTGGAAGAGTTCAGCTTCCAGTGTCTGCAGTTGCCTTCACTTACAGTTCATGAGACTGGGGAACAGAGAGCAGCTGGGGGATTCAGAAGGAATTTCAGCAATTCCTCCTCACCCTGAGCAGCTTTTGAAAAGCATAAAATATTTTTAAGCCTTCATACAAAAATAATACTGCTTTCTAGAAATACTTATTCAGTACTGTCACTGTGCAGTAATACATCAGTGGCCCAGGCTCAGTCCCAGCACTGAGTTGTGCATATTGTTTAAGAAAAATGTATTGGGTTATGAAGTGGGGCTGTAGTCCCTGTGTAGTGCCTTGTTTTTCAATGCAAATATTGTGATCAGAACTGCCACTGTGGGGAGGAATAAGGGCTCTTTCCTCTTTCCAGCATCAGCTCTGACGTGACCAGGAAGAACGTTCAGTAGTTGCTAAAAACGTCCAGCTCATCGGAGCCACAAACTACTCCCAGTCAGAGGTGATAGGGATGGAGTCACAGGAGATGACTCTGTTGAGCCTTTACTTTAGGGATTCTTTTTTTACTGCTGGGATCTTGTTTACACCATCACTGCAGGACTTGGGTTGCTTTCAGTTCCCTCTGTGCCCTGATAAGAAACTATCAAATCTTTGGCCTCTTCTGAAAGTATGTTGGGGTATCTGTGTCACATAAAGTGTATTCCTGACCTGCTCCAGGTCTGTCTGACACGTGGCTTCGTAAGTAGTTTATCAGTTGAGGTTTAAGTCCAGGTGAAGCACAGTGTGCTGAAAAAGGAGAGTTGAAACTGTGCTTCTGATTAAGTTTTTGCTGTGTTATAAGAATTAATGAAATGCAAAATAAGACCATTTATGTTTAATATTTTATTATTATGATTGGTCATTTTTTTCTGGATAAATTTTCAAGGTGCTTTGATCAGAGAATCAATGCATGGGGTGGGAAGGGCCCTCCAAAGGCCATCCAGTCCAACCCCTCTGCACTCAGCAGGGGCATCTCTAGCTCAGGCTGCTCAGAGCCTCCTCAGGCCTGGCCTGGGATGTCTCCAGGGACAGGGCCCCCAGCACCTCTCTGATGCTGAGTCTTGTACCATGTTAGCTGAAATGCAGCTTTTCTCCAGGTACTGTTACTGCATGAGGCCCCTCCTCACAGTGCAGCTGGGGACAGCTTGGTCCCTCCCAGGCAGGGCAGGCTCCGAGCCCACAGGCCTTGCCAGGCACTGCCTGGCCATGCGTGGAACTGGGGCTGTGGACAGCCTGAGAGCTCTCGGGATACACAGAGGCCAGGAATTGGAGCAGCTTCTGTGACTGCTGCCTTCATGTCTCGTACAGAATCTTGCAGCAGTGTTCTCTTAGGGAACACGTGTGTCATGAACCCCCTGTATGAATTTTTAAGTGTGTTAAGACTGACTATGCTACTTCATATTTGAGGGACCCAGACTGGTTTAGAAATACCTGTTCTCCTTTAAATACAGTAGCTTAATGAACTTTAAAGATGCTCCACAGGTAATATGGATTTTCCTTTGAATTTTGCTGATTTGAGAATAAGATGCTGAATCTTTCCTTGTATTTCATGTTGTTGTTCTACAGTTCACAGAGTGAGCAGGAACAGAGAACAGGATGAGGTGGAAGCTTATTAACCTGGGGCTACCTTCCCCGGATGAAATTAATCTTACTGTGGGACAAACTCCTTCAGCAGCTGGCAAAACAGCAGGAACACGTAGATTCTGCTTCCTTGGTTACAGGGAACTGTAGTGCACTTGACCTTCAGAGGAGCAGGGTCACAGAGAGGGCATTTACAAACAATACTGGCTGCTCTCTGTGGCTGCAGTCCTGGGTCACAGAGGCTGGGTGAAAATATCTGAGTAAAAGTGACCTCGACATCTCGCTCGGATTGTTTTGTCCTCAGAGGTTTGCTAAGGAAAATGTAATGAGGCTGCAGAAGAATTTGGTACCGTAAGTACTAGAGTCTGTACGGTGTAGCCAGGGAGCAACAGGGAGAAAACATTACTAAGTGTATTAAAGCAGATTATTTTTCCCATCTCTTAAAATTAGTTTAGTTGGTATGTTTTGTGTAGGGAATTTAGGTATTAATTTTTTACTATGTCTAAGTCACAGCCGTTACTTTTAAATAATTGTTGATAACCCTCTGTAACATTTGGTGCACCTAAGTTTTGTGTGATATTTGTGTGATGTTTATAGTTTAATAAACATGTTCCTGAATATCTACCCATGAAAGCGACACATCCAGGGTAGGAATCACCATGGGCTGGAGCGTGAGCATGGGCTCCTCTTGGGGACTGGAGTCACCAAGGGAAGAAAGCTTGTGTGAGAAGGTGGCTGAAGCAGAGCTCTGCTGACAGCTGTGCTGCATGAGGCACTCTGCAGACCCAGAAATGAGACTGCTGTGGGGCTGAGGAGCCAGCACAGAGGGGTTCCAGTGCAGTTTCCACTGCACACACTGGAGTTGTGTGTGAGCTGCTGACACAGAAAACAGCTCTCAGCACTGCTTTCCTAGCTGGCTGCAGGGCACTGGGGCACGAGGTTCAGACACTTCAAAAAAAGGCAGGATTCTGTAACTGAGGGTGAAAGTTAAGGAGAGCTGTTTAAAGTCTCTTCTTGCTTTAACTGAGACCTTTTAAAGGGTGCGTATCTTAGATAATAACTTGGCATGGAAGATAAGGAGATTATTGATACTGCTCAAAGATTCTCAAGAGTCTTGATTTGGGGAATCTTGTGGTTTTTTTCACCTAGGTTACTTGCTGTTTCTTACAGAAAATGTAGCTTGAAATTTACATTGGCCTTAAAAAACGAGGCTTTTTCAGAATATCATTTCTAATTAATGAAATTTAAACACAAGGAGAGAGTCATTAGTGATGAATTACAAGTTACGAATTCTGAGAGACAAGTTGCAAACAGGATAACAATGCAAATACTGGCAGGTTTGGTAAATCAGCATCATGTTTTTCAACGTCATTGCCACATACAGAGTCAAGGGTTTACTGAGAACTGTGATGCCAAGCACCAAACCAGACTGTTACACAAACTATGGTGCATGTATTTTTTCTTTCTGAAGCAATAGTTCACCCGGTTTGTTTTCCACGAGACTGTCTCACAGGAGTTTTGAGCACGCTCCAGTACTGATGTATTTTTGTACTTACTCTATTTTTAGGACTTTGCAAAATTGCCCTTGTAATAGTCTCAAATGGTTTCACTGCTGTCATTGCTGCTGCTTTATAGCAGTGTTGCTTGTTGCGTATTTCCAGCTGGGTATTTCTGAACAGATTGGCTGGAAGAGTTCAGCTTCCAGTGTCTGCAGTTGCCTTCACTTACAGTTCATGAGACTGGGGAACAGAGAGCAGCTGGGGGATTCAGAAGGAATTTCAGCAATTCCTCCTCACCCTGAGCAGCTTTTGAAAAGCATAAAATATTTTTAAGCCTTCATACAAAAATAATACTGCTTTCTAGAAATACTTATTCAGTACTGTCACTGTGCAGTAATACATCAGTGGCCCAGGCTCAGTCCCAGCACTGAGTTGTGCATATTGTTTAAGAAAAATGTATTGGGTTATGAAGTGGGGCTGTAGTCCCTGTGTAGTGCCTTGTTTTTCAATGCAAATATTGTGATCAGAACTGCCACTGTGGGGAGGAATAAGGGCTCTTTCCTCTTTCCAGCATCAGCTCTGACGTGACCAGGAAGAACGTTCAGTAGTTGCTAAAAACGTCCAGCTCATCGGAGCCACAAACTACTCCCAGTCAGAGGTGATAGGGATGGAGTCACAGGAGATGACTCTGTTGAGCCTTTACTTTAGGGATTCTTTTTTTACTGCTGGGATCTTGTTTACACCATCACTGCAGGACTTGGGTTGCTTTCAGTTCCCTCTGTGCCCTGATAAGAAACTATCAAATCTTTGGCCTCTTCTGAAAGTATGTTGGGGTATCTGTGTCACATAAAGTGTATTCCTGACCTGCTCCAGGTCTGTCTGACACGTGGCTTCGTAAGTAGTTTATCAGTTGAGGTTTAAGTCCAGGTGAAGCACAGTGTGCTGAAAAAGGAGAGTTGAAACTGTGCTTCTGATTAAGTTTTTGCTGTGTTATAAGAATTAATGAAATGCAAAATAAGACCATTTATGTTTAATATTTTATTATTATGATTGGTCATTTTTTTCTGGATAAATTTTCAAGGTGCTTTGATCAGAGAATCAATGCATGGGGTGGGAAGGGCCCTCCAAAGGCCATCCAGTCCAACCCCTCTGCACTCAGCAGGGGCATCTCTAGCTCAGGCTGCTCAGAGCCTCCTCAGGCCTGGCCTGGGATGTCTCCAGGGACAGGGCCTCCAGCACCTCTCTGATGCTGAGTCTTGTACCATGTTAGCTGAAATGCAGCTTTTCTCCAGGTACTGTTACTGCATGAGGCCCCTCCTCACAGTGCAGCTGGGGACAGCTTGGTCCCTCCCAGGCAGGGCAGGCTCCGAGCCCACAGGCCTTGCCAGGCACTGCCTGGCCATGCGTGGAACTGGGGCTGTGGACAGCCTGAGAGCTCTCGGGATACACAGAGGCCAGGAATTGGAGCAGCTTCTGTGACTGCTGCCTTCATGTCTCGTACAGAATCTTGCAGCAGTGTTCTCTTAGGGAACACGTGTGTCATGAACCCCCTGTATGAATTTTTAAGTGTGTTAAGACTGACTATGCTACTTCATATTTGAGGGACCCAGACTGGTTTAGAAATACCTGTTCTCCTTTAAATACAGTAGCTTAATGAACTTTAAAGATGCTCCACAGGTAATATGGATTTTCCTTTGAATTTTGCTGATTTGAGAATAAGATGCTGAATCTTTCCTTGTATTTCATGTTGTTGTTCTACAGTTCACAGAGTGAGCAGGAACAGAGAACAGGATGAGGTGGAAGCTTATTAACCTGGGGCTACCTTCCCCGGATGAAATTAATCTTACTGTGGGACAAACTCCTTCAGCAGCTGGCAAAACAGCAGGAACACGTAGATTCTGCTTCCTTGGTTACAGGGAACTGTAGTGCACTTGACCTTCAGAGGAGCAGGGTCACAGAGAGGGCATTTACAAACAATACTGGCTGCTCTCTGTGGCTGCAGTCCTGGGTCACAGAGGCTGGGTGAAAATATCTGAGTAAAAGTGACCTCGACATCTCGCTCGGATTGTTTTGTCCTCAGAGGTTTGCTAAGGAAAATGTAATGAGGCTGCAGAAGAATTTGGTACCGTAAGTACTAGAGTCTGTACGGTGTAGCCAGGGAGCAACAGGGAGAAAACATTACTAAGTGTATTAAAGCAGATTATTTTTCCCATCTCTTAAAATTAGTTTAGTTGGTATGTTTTGTGTAGGGAATTTAGGTATTAATTTTTTACTATGTCTAAGTCACAGCCGTTACTTTTAAATAATTGTTGATAACCCTCTGTAACATTTGGTGCACCTAAGTTTTGTGTGATATTTGTGTGATGTTTATAGTTTAATAAACATGTTCCTGAATATCTACCCATGAAAGCGACACATCCAGGGTAGGAATCACCATGGGCTGGAGCGTGAGCATGGGCTCCTCTTGGGGACTGGAGTCACCAAGGGAAGAAAGCTTGTGTGAGAAGGTGGCTGAAGCAGAGCTCTGCTGACAGCTGTGCTGCATGAGGCACTCTGCAGACCCAGAAATGAGACTGCTGTGGGGCTGAGGAGCCAGCACAGAGGGGTTCCAGTGCAGTTTCCACTGCACACACTGGAGTTGTGTGTGAGCTGCTGACACAGAAAACAGCTCTCAGCACTGCTTTCCTAGCTGGCTGCAGGGCACTGGGGCACGAGGTTCAGACACTTCAAAAAAAGGCAGGATTCTGTAACTGAGGGTGAAAGTTAAGGAGAGCTGTTTAAAGTCTCTTCTTGCTTTAACTGAGACCTTTTAAAGGGTGCGTATCTTAGATAATAACTTGGCATGGAAGATAAGGAGATTATTGATACTGCTCAAAGATTCTCAAGAGTCTTGATTTGGGGAATCTTGTGGTTTTTTTCACCTAGGTATCTTGTTTTCTGCTGCTGGATGCCTTTTATCATCCAATAAGTGGAAGATTCTATTTCTTTCCTATGTATTTACCTCATTTATCATGCCATTTTTGTGACCTGTGTATTAAGGATAATTAGGGATAGTATGTTTGATGCAGAATTTACTTTTACCATGTATGGACTACTTACAGTAGAAGCAGTGGGAGAGGAGGACACTATGGCTTCAGTAAGTGCTGTGTATTTTAACACCTTTGCTTCTCTGCACTGCAGTACATTTTTCTTGCTATCCAAACTAGTTTTTCTTTTTATAGGTTAAACAGGAAATATTAAAAACCTAAGGTTTTTCCATGCAACCTTAAATAATGACTACATAGACAGTATCCTGTAGTGCAGCCGTATAGGTTTTGCTAAGCAAATCATTCCAAGATTGTTTAAAAGAGGATTTAATAAAAACAGCAAGTTAGATTCCTAGTTTTGGCCAGTCAAAGCAGGTATTAACCACTCATTTGATACTCTCCAATTCCCATATAGAATGCAATGGTTATAATCAGTCCTGCACTAAGCACAGGCCTGTGCATCTGTGGGACAGAAATATTTAAAAAATAAATATTTATGAAAACTGTAATGACTGCAGTCACAATTTGCAAGTATTGTGATACCATTTACAATGTAAAATTATTTAAAAATATGAAATTATCAAAATGTAAAAGGTTTTTTAAAGTGTAAGTAAGATTTATTTAGAATTAGTCAGACTTATTTAAAAATCTAGGCTAAGTTGTTGACATTTTTCCAAAGAATTGAGTTTTAACCTGTATGCAGTGTTTTCAAATAAGTAGTTCTGGGTTACATGGAGTGCAGGAGAAATGAGGAGTGCCCCATTCAGTTTTGTAGGGTACATCACTGCAGTGTTTGATACCAATTGAAATGGAATGCCTGTAGAAATTTACAGCACACTGTAAGAACTGCAATGTTTTATCCAGACACACTGCATGTGTAAAATTTGCTCTCAGCAGTCTTTTAAATATTTGTGTCTTTTTCCATCACTTCAGCTAATAACTTCACATAAAGAATGTGCCTGGAAAGTGTCCCTGTTGTGCTGCTGGCTGTGGCAGTGCTGTCACCTCTGCAGTGCTGTAGTCTACCCAAACATACTAGTGTCTCGTGCATACAAACTGTTCAAATATTTTTGCAGCTCTTTTTGGGCAGTACTGGTGCACATGTGCATGTTTGCTCTCAGAACCCAGTTACCTCTTCAGATTGTGGTTCTCACCAGTCGACCAGGGAGCCACCAGGAGTGGTGCCCGGTGAAGAGCCCGCGGAGCCTGGCAGGGAGCAGAGCACAAACGAGCTGACCTCGGCTTCTTCCAAGCTACTCCCCTTCACTGAAAACAAACAAACAAAAAGAGATCTGGCATTCACCATGCATGATGCTCTGAGAGCTCCGGGATACTTTTTGATAGTTCTGGTTTGTTTGGTTAAGCCATGTTTTCCTTGTGGTCAGGTTCCAAACTAAGAATAGCAAAAGTTATCTACCCAAGTGAAAAAAATACATATACACATCTAAGTTTGCAGATGCTTCTCTGTGCTAAAGACTGATACAATAGCTTCATCTCGTTTATCTATAAATCCTGTAATACTCAGGTACTTTTTATAAGTCTGCATATATCCTAAACTTAATAAAAATGGGATTGGGTGGCCATGGGGAGCATGAAGCTGAAACTTTCTACCCGTGAGCTGACTGTAAGGACTAGGACACAAGAGCTTGATCTAAACTACAGTGACAGTCTTTGAGCAGGGACAGTACCAACAGTTGCATCAATAAATGTGACAAAATAAAATATGCACATCTGTAGAATTACATGAATGTACACTGCCAGTGCCATCTTCCTTCTGGAAACAGAAGATTAAGACTGTCAAGACTCTGTTATCTGCCATGTTTAATCTAGCAGTTTTGCTCCGGGTGTTTTTCAGGCTCTTTCTAGGTTTTCAGAACTGGGCTTGCAGTATAGTTTGGTGCTCTGGAGAGATACGGAGTTAGAACAAGACACAGTAGCACTCAGTTGTAGTGCCAAATGCAATCTCTGTCATGCTAGTGAAATCCAAACTAGAATAACAAGAATTAACTACATTCACTGAATTAACTGCATGCTGAATAAGTTGGTCATCTGTTGAAGAAAAGATTCCAGAAAAAAAATCTTCACCACTCTGAAGTAGAAAAATGGAAACTGGGGAGAGCATGTATCTGTATATCTCTTGTCTCATCTATGTTCCTGGAGCTGATGAGTTTAAGCACCTAGGGAAAGCTTTTCTAAATTGAATACCTGAAAATCAAAAATGTAGTTCATAAAATACTTTTAAAATATTAAAAGGCGAAATATTTAACATTATATATTATTGTGTACATGGTATATTTTATTTTCACAGAAACAAACCTGAGGCCAATATGTAATAAAAAGTTGGAAAAAAAGATCTGCATTTCAGTAAGCCAAAGAACCACATAGTAATTATCCAGTGATTTATTTGAAGGGTGGTGGCGGTTTGGTTTTGTGGTTTGGTTATCGATGAGATTCATTCTGTTCCCAGAAAAGCCAATATTCTGCTAATTCATTGAAAACAAGTCCAAGTTGGTTTAATGGGCACAACACTGCCAGTAAATTTAGATGCCATGCTGTAAGGCCATCTGATCTCTAAGAAGTATTTGTGTTTTAGAGGTGTTCAGAGCTGTGCAGTGAAGCTGAGTACATTATTTCCAGGTGCAGACTGTTCAGACTTCGCTGTCGGACTCTCCAGTGATGAGCAGCCCTTCCCAGCGCATCCAGATCATCTCCACAGACTCCCCCGTCGCCTCCCCACAGCGCATTCAGGTGAAAATACAGCTGTCAGCTCCTTGTTTCTCCTGCTCCCACTCAGCTTTACACAGCAGTATGCTGAGGTCTAGGGAAGGCTTCCTTACATTCTGTGAGAACTGAACCTTTCCTCAGCGTGTCTGTGTGTAACAGCCGTATGGACTGTGTAGGCAGTGAGGAGTGTCTGCAGGGTTCAGCCTGGTGTGCACAGATACCTGCTGACCTGCGGCCACAGCAAAGGGACAGTCACTGTCAGCAGAGCCCTCGGCTGCCTCCAGGGGCACCCGTAGGCAGGAGCCAGGTGAGGCTGCCCACAAAGGCCACCTTTGGGACTGTGGGTGGGGTAAGGGTGGGTGTCAGGGAGTGTTGCAGTGCAGAGGTCTTGCCCTCCTGGAACAACACTGGATGTACTTCTGCCAGAGGTGGGGCTGGGGAAGGGCATCCTGAACTCCAGGGCGTTTGGAGCAGTCCTGGCAGTGCAGCTTCCATCACAGGATGGCTCTTCCTGGGATATATCTTGATCAGGGTAGGTGGGTACTACCCCTGTGAACACTTATCAAATGGTTTTTGACACTGTCATTATACTTACTATACATTATACAGTTTTTTTTCTGTAATATTATTTTCAAAGGTTCAAACTGCAGCATCTATAATGACACACATCATTAACTATTCTTATAAACCTAAATGTCATTCATGTCTTATCCAGCCTAGTATTTTTGTCTTAGTTATTATCTTCAGTGCTTATATCTGATCTCTCCCCATATCTCTTCATTCTTAACATCATCAAACTCACACTTTTCACAGCTGTCTACTGTTTTCTGTCTGTGTGGTAGGTATGTAGATACATATATATTATATGCATACTTTCTCGTTTTGATTTTACTGTTTTGCACTTACATAGGTTGCTGGAGTAACTTTGCACCAGTGTACAGACAGCAAAATAATAAGTAACAAGGACAGTTATCAGAGTATCATATAATTCTGGGACAGAATTAAAGGTTTTTAAAGGTAAAGTTTACTGTGGCTCATAAAATTCTTCAATGGTGTTTTACAGATTGTGACAGACCAGCAAACAGGTCAAAAAATCCAAATAGTGACAGCAGTGGACTCAGCTGTGTCTCCAAAGCAACAGTTTATTTTAGCCAGTCCAGATGGAACTGGTGCAGGAAAGGTGATACTGGCAGCACCAGAGACTTCGAATGCCAAACAGCTCATCTTCACCACCACGGACAACATTGTGCCAGGAAGGATTCAGGTATAGAAAGTAACTGAGATACACTGTGGATTTTCAGTTTCTGATGTTCAGATTATTTACGTGTATAATTGCTTTAAGACATAATGCAAGTTTTTTAAAGACCTAATGGCATGGATTAGACCATACTAATTGTAGGCTTCATTATTCAGTCATACATGTCCTCATGTTCCTCATACATTCCACTTCACTCAGCACCCCTTCTTGTGTGTTCTCAGTAAAATTCCAAAGCCATAAGCAAATACTGAAGATGGTGCTTGTGAGGAATGACAGGATTTCAGGTGTGCAGCTCAAGATTCACAGATCTGGGGAGATACAACTGAGCAAACTCAGGTTCACAGTGGAGTATCAGGACGTTGCAGAGAAGGCTCTTAGGGCAGAAGCTGTCTCCTGGTGCTGCTGCTACAATAGAGGATATTGGACAGGGAGAAGTACCATTTTTGCATAAATATTTGAAAAGTTGTATTACAAGTGTTTTAAATTTTATCTTGCTAAATGGGTTATCTGATGTTACAGAGGGGTGGTTGTTTTTTTTTGTTTGGGGTTTTTTGTGCATTAAGTAAAATCTTCTGAACAGAAACTTTGGAATTCAAGGCCTTCAGAAGCAAAACTGTTTCCATAATGGATCTCAGCTTCAGGTTGTCCCTGTTGAAATACATCCCCCTAACATCTAGGGAAGGGGTAGATGGGCATAGTATCTGAAATACAACTGTGTTTGGATAAAATACAGCAGCCCTTTGGGAGGGCTTATTTGGAAGTAATTCCTTTGGGAGGAATTACAGGAAAGGGAGAATACTGTTGGCTGCACAAGTGAGGAAACTTGCTTGTACTGAACAAAGCTAGGAGTTTTATTTGGAATTTGTTTTGCTATGACTCAACAAGAGAGTAAAAAGACATTAACTTGCATTTTATACTACTTAATACAGTCCTGCATGCCATACTTATTTGGAGATTCAGCCACCTCCTCTCAGTTCTTTAGGTAAAGCCCCTTATTTCCGTGTCAGGAGAAAACACTGCCTAATTGTCTGTCTTTTTCTGGATTTTTTTTTTTAGATAGTGACAGACTCTGCTTCAGTGGAACGTTTGCTGGGAAAAGCTGATGTTCAGCGGCCCCAGGTAGTAGAATATTGTGTAGTCTGTGGAGATAAAGCATCAGGTAAGGAAGCACAGGAAGCAGTGTTCAAGTAACTGGACTGGACGGATGACTGGGATGAGTGGAGGAGGTTTTGTGTGTTTTAACTGTTTCATCAGTGCTGATGTCAATAGCAGTTGACTAAGATGGAAAAAGATAACATTATACTTTGTATCTATACACACAGACTAGTTAAACTCTGCTGGAAGAACAGTAGTTTGTTCACTAACGAGAGTGTGTGAAAATGTTGGCATGTGCTCCAAGGCAAAAGGATTGAACAGCTCCTGGTAACTGAGAGAGCATTTGAAGCATTTAGCCCAGTTCTCCACAGCTGTGGGCAGCTGTGCAATAAACATGGCACCTGGAAAAGTCTGTGCTCCCTGACAAACTGAAGATCTGGTAGATTTTGGCTTTTTACTGTCACAGAAAAAGACAAGTAGAGATCAAGTGAACCCTCAGTGTTTCAGATCCATGCAGTGACAGGGAGTCTACAAGGGAACTTTTCTCCATTACCAAGGAAGCAGGCTGTGCTTTCATGCTCCAGAGAAGATGCCTTTCTGTCTCTCTGTCTTGCTTTCTTTTGTAAGTGCTGACGTAATTAAAACAACACTAGAATTGATGCGTACAGGAATTTTGAGACCGACTGTCAAATTTTATTGTCAAATCACTTGTATTCTGAAATTACTTAAACACTTAGTCATTATGCTTCTTTAATGTATCCCATAATCTGTAAGAGCAGATAGAATTGCATCTGCTCTTGCCCAGAGTGGGAACTCTCCCTCAGAAATAGGTGTAGCCTTCCTCTCCACGCTCCCCCCAAAAAGCCAGGGCAACAGGGAAACCAGAAATGCTTGAGCAATGAGTCTGTGTCCCAAAAGGGTGGTAGGGACACAACATAAATGTGAAGGGGTACTTGGTCTATGTCTATACTAAAACACAAGTACTGTCCATCTGATCACAATGTGTGTGTTTCCTAGGTCGTCATTATGGTGCTGTCAGTTGTGAGGGATGCAAAGGTTTCTTTAAAAGGAGTGTGAGGAAGAACTTAACCTACAGTTGCCGTAGCAACCAGGACTGCATCATCAATAAACACCATCGGAATCGCTGCCAGTTCTGTAGGCTTAAGAAATGTCTAGAGATGGGCATGAAAATGGAATGTGAGTGTTCAGTACCCAGTGTGATCCTGTGCCACTACATAATAAATACGTGCACTGTGACTTTTCAGTGTGTTCTCTCCGTTTTGGGGTGTGTTGCTTAGAGGAAACAGAATTTTCAGGAGCCAAACCTTCTCCTATCCCCTTTTCATCACCATTTTATGTCTGAGGTGCAGTAGTGTTTTGACCCTGCCTCATACTACTGTATGTAGTCTCTGAGGAGCTCAGTTAGAGCCTCCCTGAACACTGCATGTTACAAAAGATCTGTAGTTAGACTACAACATATTTTAATGTGGATGAACATAAGTCTGAGTCTAATATTCCTTGTTCAGAATTAACTATTCTTCTGGTTTATTTTTGCTGCTTTTTCAGTCAGTGATAGGAAGCAGCTGAAGTATTTCTTTTTCCTTAAAATTAATTTGGTCATTTGTAAGCACTGTATTATGAGGCATTGTATAAACCGTCGTATTTTAAACAATATACTTTCATGTTTGCATGCAGTGCTTTGTGCAGTTCCAGTGCTAGCATCCAAACACCTTCTTCAGTGTATTATGTTTCCAATTTACAGTGCCCGTCCTTCTTCAGCACTTTGTGAAGCCTATTATCTGGTTGTTTTGTGATAAATTTATGGAGAATTTAAGGTGAAGCAACAAATACTTTTTCCATTCTAATGTAGGCAGGGTAATTTCCGACCTCTGAGTTTAAGGGAGGCAGAATTTTAAGCTGCAATACAGAGATCTTTGCACTTGCACTCTGGAACTGCAGACCTGTAGTGATGATGATTGTGCTTTGCACACAGTGTCCTGAGTACAGGAGGAGACATTTGCACAGGAGGAACAGCTGCATGTCCACAAGCTACACCTTTCTTATCCCAATTTGACTAGGACACATACCCACTGATTTTATTGGCCATTGAGTCAGGCTTCTCATGAAGTGCCAGGGAACTAGCAAACTCTGACTCCATTTCAGCAAAACTTAAAGCAAATGATCAATCTGTGACTCTCAGTTAAAAATGTGAATAATCACAGGTAGAGCGAAATCGAGCCTGTGTTTCTTCAGTCTTCATAATAAACTTGCAGTTATGCACTGAGCTGATACACCCTCATAACTGAGCAGACTATAACTCCACATGACAATTTTACTCTCGTATTTTTCAGTTGAATTATTTCCTTTCAAATCTGCATGTTTCTGTCTTTATGTAGCGGTTCAAAGTGAAAGAAAGCCTTTTGATGTGCAGCGTGAAAAACCAACCAACTGTGCAGCTTCCACTGAAAAAATCTATATCAGGAAAGATCTACGAAGCCCTCTGATAGCAACTCCAACGTTTGTGGCAGATAAAGATGGGACACGGTGAGTGCCTCAGTTTAACAGCCATTGGCTGTGCCTATTCCTTTGCAGGCACACGTTCTCTTCCCCCTCCCCTTAAGAAGTGGGCAGAAAAGAGCTCCCATTCAGAAATACCTGTTTCCATTTCCAAGATCAACCTAAATTGTTCTGCTTCTCACTGGAGTTTTTATGTCTGAGTACAGCTGGGTGGTTTTCAGTTCAGAGCTGTCTCTTGTCCAGCCAGGGCAAACACGTGATGCTCAAAGGAGAAGCTCCTGGGTTGTGCTGTGAGGCATCTGGGTCAGCAATTCTCTGGAACCAAAGCTGCAAATGGCAGACTTGGTCTTCTCCTGAAGACAGTAGAAAAGGGACTGCTGCTGATTCAGATCCCAGGAGACTGGTTTCAACAACAGCAAAACAACAGCAACTTCTTTTTAGTTTATGGAAGGGATTCTGAGATGCTTCCCATGCTCTCAGTTGTGTATCATAACAGAGGCAAGATTTATCTCTCTCTGATCAGAATTAACAAGAACTCACACTGATAAAACTCTAGGTCTATTCAGTTTTTTAATGATCTAAAGAGAATTGATCTTAATATTCAAGGGTTTTGTCGTGGATTTGTTTGGTTTGGGGTTCGGTTTGGCTTTGTTTGTTGTTATTGTTTTGAGGGTTTTATATACATAAATACTTTGTTCAACAAATGACACTGCATTAAGAATGCTGGGCTGCAGATTTCTTGGAGAGTTTTCATTTCCAGTGTTCCTGTTTGCAAGGCAGATTGCTCAGAAATACTGCTCACAGGCACATTTGCTTCTTGCAGATTTCTGGGTCCTTACAGTCCTATAAATAATACTATAGTCATTGAGTGTGGCTGTTATTTATGTGGGATCCAGATTTGCATAACACATAATCATTTGCTGCCTGTTGTAGTTCACAACATCAGATGTTGGTCTCAGACCCCTTAACCTATAAACCCCTGCAACCTAAACCTGTTGTGTGAGCATTTGTATTGGGTTCTGCAGATCTGGAGTGTTGCATAAGGAACAAACAAACTTATCCTTGCTGCAAACAAACAAACTTATCCTTGCTGCAAACAAACAAACTTATCCTTGCTGCAAACAAACAAACTTATCCTTGCTGCAAACAAACAAACTTATCCTTGCTGCAAACAAACAGACTTATCCTTGCTGCAAACAAACAAACTTCTCTTTGCTGCAAACAAATAAACTTACTTATCCTTGCTGCAAATGTGCAGAGACTTCACAGTGTCTCCCTAAATTAGATACAGCCAAAGGAAAGGGTGTTTGGTCCAAAAGTAACAGAAGACAGCAGAGATTTGATGCAGAGCATGGTTACGTTACTGTTCATGGCTGTAGTTTGGAATCTAAAGTTTGGGGTTTTTTTACTTTTTTTTTTTTTTTCTCTTGAGTGCTGTCCATTGTCTGACTCCTTCCTCCAAAGTGTAATGCATAACTCTAGAGCTATGAAGTGACTTCGGACAGCATGAGGACAATTTTTCTTTATAAACTAGCATGAGAAGGAGGTATCCGTTTGAGAAGTCATTCCTTTTGCACAGGAAAGGAAGACATACTCAAGTCTTTCTTTCAAGCTACTTTTTGGAAACTGCTTCAGAAAGATTTAAGTCTTGATGAATAAAGTCTGAGCTTCATGAAATTGTTAATTTAAAAATTGATAAACCCTTTTATTGTGACATAGGTTGTTACACATCCTTCTGATTAATGTAAAGTACTACTATCAGATGCTTTATGCTTTTGAACAGGTCAGCAGGTCTCCTTGATCCAGGAATGCTTGTGAATATTCAGCAGCCTTTGATAAGGGATGATGGTACAGTCCTCCTAGCTGCTGACTCCAAGGTATTAGTCTTTCAGTTAAGTTCTGAACATACCTGTTTATTTGTTTGGGTTATGTTAGCTATGCACGTGCACACGAGTAATCTTGCTTTTGAGAAGATCAGGCTGGGGTAGGGCTGAAGAGCTGCACGGATGGAGCTACTGAGCTGGTTTCTTCTCATGGGCATATTTCTGCACAAGGCCAACCACAGGCAGCTCCCCACACGGTGTGTCAGGCTGAGAGTGATGGTTACGACAGCATTCAGATACCACTGTGAGACGTTTTTGTTCCCGTGGGTGTTCAGGAAGGAAATGTTACGCACGGGAAAAAGGATGAAAAATGGGAGAAATGTGCA
Organism: Ceyx cyanopectus; assembly: GCA_013401355.1. Classification (NCBI taxonomy): domain Eukaryota; kingdom Metazoa; phylum Chordata; class Aves; order Coraciiformes; family Alcedinidae; genus Ceyx; species Ceyx cyanopectus. The sequence goes on along the minus strand of VYZU01016572.1, from coordinate 67,762 downwards.
TAGATGCATCACCTGTAATTCTGACCTGCTAACGTGGTTCTTCCCTCCTAGGCTGAAACAAGCCAGGGTGCTTTAGGAACACTAGCAAACGTTGTAACATCTCTTGCTAATCTCAGTGAGTCATTAAATAACGGAGACACTTCTGAAGTTCAACAAGAACAACAATCTGCAAGTGAGATTACACGGTATGCATTGATATTTGCATTTGCTGTAGCCATTTATGTTCTGTGTGGTGAACACTAAAATGCACCCATTGCAGTCACTTGAACTCTTCAAGTGAGTAAACTGGTATTTAAAATACTTCACACTGCAGTGTTGACTGACGTCAACCCTGTACTCTTTCTTGAAAGCACAAAAAAAATCCAACCCACACCCCTCCAAAACTCAACAAAAATCCTGGCAAAGCAGCTCTATAGCATAATGCTGCCCACAGGAATGAAATTCCTTCTAAATCTGAGCTGTTACAGGAATTACTCCTATCCTGGCAGCGCCCTAGCTTCAGAGAGCAGGGACCAGCCTCTCTGCTGCTCCTGCCACAGGCTCTGGGGGCCAGGAGAGGCTGCAGGGGGTTCCTAGGGCTCTGGGGGCCAGGAGAGGCTGCAGGGGGTTCCTAGGGCTCTGGGGGCCAGGAGAGGCTGCTGTAGCCCATGGTGGGGGAAGGAAGGAAGGAACGCAGGCACGTTGTTTAGTAGAGAACCACCCTGGTCTCCACTGATGCAAAGACATCAAGGGCAGGACTGATGGGTGTTGCCAGAGCACATCTTGTCTATAATCCTCAAGAGTCTGTTAAATGTTCCAAGGTGAGGAGGAGGGAATAGTGAATGGTAAGAGCAAGGGACCCCATTACTAGTACAAATATTAGCATAAAACTACTATAACAGGATTTACAGGAGTAAAAAGTTAACCCCTCTTATAGGGGAAAGCTTTTACCAGCAGTACATGGGTAAATCTACTCCTGTTGCTGTCCAACAGCACAGAGGGGCCAGGTTGTAATGAATGAATCTGGCCTTATGTCTAACAGCAACAGTTCCTGTGTATGTTAACTCGGAGGGGAAATGTTTTACAGTGTTGACCACTATTCTGGTTTTTTTTAAGGTGTAAGGAAGCATTCCTTCATTTTTTAATCTTTTTTTTTTTCAGGGCTTTTGACACTTTGGCTAAAGCACTTAATACCACAGATGGTACAGCAGCTCATAACTTGGCAGATGGGATGGATCCTACAGGAGGAGGGAATATTCATGTAATCAGCAGAGATCAGTCAACACCAATTATTGAAGTAGAAGGACCCCTACTTACAGATACACATGTCACATTTAAGGTATGTGCTTCTTTAACTATCTTGGTAAACTGATTTTGGTTTGTCTTGTGTTTTCTTTATTCTTACATTTAATTTTAGCAATATAATCTAGGAAAACATCTATTACAAAAGCTTCTAATACCACTCTTGCTCTTGCAAGCTGCGTGTAAAGTGTTGTTTCATTGACAGAAGGGTGCTTTAAAATTTACTTCACTTTCTAGTGCTGTTGATAATCACTTCCCATGGGGTCTGTATGATACAGTGGTTTGCTTCATTAATTTATAATTCTAGATAGCATAAAACTTTAATCTTGGCTCCTTGATACAGAGAGGTGGTGGTGATCTTAGATGCTTATGGTTAGACCACTGAAAAAAGTCTTGCATTTTAGAGATGTGTCAGCTTCAGCTGAACACAAACACGTTTGTTGATAAACAGTGTGCAAGAAGCAGTAAGGGTGTTTGTCTTGCTGTTAACTTCAGGTCAGACTGCACCATTTTTGGAAATAGATCATTTCTGAAAAAATACTTAATGTACTCAAACTTTTATAGTAACCTGCTTGTTTCCATTAATGGTGCTTTGTGATTGTGGACTGATATTACATGACTTCCCCATTTTAGGTATTTACATATTTGATTTCTTTTTAAAAGGCTTTAAAGGATGTTTTATAGCACTGTGATGCTAGGCAACATTCCACAGAGCAATGGCATGTATGGATTTAATTATGATTAAATGAATATTGGAACATTTTAAAAGGAATCATATGACGTCTCTTGCACATAATTTGTCTCCCATTCCCATTCTACCTTCCATGCCAGTAGCACTGAGTTATTACAGTTTTCCTTTGACAATCTGTCACACAGTTGCTTATGCTAAGCTACCAGAGTAGGTTGAAAGTTTTCACTGGTTATGTCATCGATAATAAAAACCAGCTTGTCTGAACTGTATCCGTTGTGCTGTACTCTCACTGTTTTTCAGCTGACAATGCCCAGTCCCATGCCAGAGTACCTCAATGTGCACTACATCTGTGAGTCAGCATCACGGCTACTCTTCCTCTCTATGCACTGGGCTAGGTCCATACCTGCATTTCAAGCTCTTGGGTAAATGGACATATTCTGCTAATGGTTTGCTTTCTAATTAATTTAAGAACTGGTCTGAACACTTTTTGGCTATTTTTAATTTCTATAAACCATTATTTTTTAAAAAAATTAATGAATTATTTAATATGTGTGAAGACTATGCAATATTCTCCTTTTTAAAGAATAAAGTAGAAGATGGCAGAGGAGAGGATAACTACAATATCTGATGTTACTGCAGTTACAGAAGCTAAATCTGAATCAAAAGCAAGTGTTTAATTTGTAGAAATGTATCTTGTTAAAGAACTGGTGAGCACCATTTTACAGATAACCTGAAATGGTTTCCTGTAGTCAGCCCATCACTTCTCTTTGCTTTTTAAAATACCTGTAATGTGCCTTTTAGTACAGTGGTTTCAAATACCTTAACCCTAGCTATTGATTGCTAGCACTAAGATCATGGCCCCCGGGGCAGTGGCAGCCTGCAGTGAAACTGCCACAGCTTTTGTCTTTGTGTGGTTCGTAGGCAGGACTGTAACACGAGCCTGGTTCGTGCCTGCTGGAACGAGCTGTTCACCCTGGGCCTGGCACAGTGTGCCCAGGTGATGAGCCTCTCCACCATCCTCGCAGCCATTGTCAACCACCTGCAGAACAGCATCCAGGAAGGTGCGTTCAGCCTGACCAACAGCTTAACAGGGTGCTGTTCCCAGGACCCAGCCTGCTCTCCTCTCATTCCCTTTCCTCTGGTGATCTGCACCTTCCATTTGCACTGACCTCACAGAGATCTCTATGGGACAGGAGTGTCTGTAGAAGAACTGGGGATAAGACTGGCGGGTGTGTTCTCCTGACTCTACCCCTGCCAGTCAGTATGGTTTTGGATGCTGCTATAATTTAATAATGACTAATGTATTTTGAAGTACCCTCTGAAGCATTACACAACTTCTTTTCTTGACACCCTCTAAGATTTAAATGATTTACATATTACTTAAATATAAATATTCATTTAAGTATAAATAATTAAGCTACACTGAAGTGAAATATTAGCATTAGAGATCATGATTGGAATAAAATTATTCTAATGTGTTTCTCAAGAAAAAAAAATGCCCCTTATGAATTAAGTTTGATAATAGTAATTTACATAGTTAAAGATTTGTCTGAATGTAATCTCTAAGGATTTCATTCTGTGACTACTCTGCAGATGTGCAGTCAGAAGGTGTATTTACCAAAACAGAAATCTTTCCTCCCTAGCTGAGCAGCTAGTACCACTCATTTGTAATATACCACATATACAATACAATACTTCTTTTAAAACAATTTTAAGACAGAAAATGAAATCAGCACAAGGAGCGTGATGTTTCAAATGATAAAACAATCTCTGTACATGCATTTGAGTGAACTTAGCCCACTGGAAGGAAAAAAGCCTATTTACTACAGTAACTGAAAAGTTCACTTCTAAAAGTACAGATAGAGGAGAAGGTGGCACAGCCAGTACTGCTCTTGCATTCACTTCTGGAAAAGCTAAGTCAGCGCTGTTTGAATTTAAAGTGAGGACTGCATGGTAGTGTCTGGTCTGTGCTTCTGTTCGTTCCCAGAATCAGACTAGCCATTGACAGAGTAATTCACTACCATGTGAACACCTCTGCTCAAAGCAGTCCATCACTGGAGGGAGATTGGTGTTGCCAAAGAGCTGAACTTCCATTTGCCAGCTGTCTGATGTCACTGCTATCATCAGTCAGGCCATCCTTATATGTTAAGTGGTTTAAAGGTAGCACATGACACAAAATAGATTTAAAAGTCACTTCACCTTTTAAAAAAGTGTATTGATTAAATATCAGGTGCACTTGAGCTCACATGAAATAATAAGCAGTATTTTTTTTTTTTTTATAGATAAACTTTCTGGAGACAGAATAAAGCAAGTCATGGAACACATCTGGAAACTTCAGGAGTTCTGTAACAGCATGGCCAAGCTTGATATTGATGGGTATGAATATGCATACCTTAAAGCTATTGTCCTCTTTAGCCCTGGTAAGGAATTTAATAACCATATCTTTTTTAATAATGAGCATTCATATGTTAATGTTTTAGCACTTTTTTGAATGAGATTGATGTTTTGGGACTCATCTGTGAAGCAACAGATAAAATGATTGTTCCATAATGATTAATCAAAGAAAATATCTGTTTTAAAAATAACTTCGGAGCAACATTCCCATGTTATTTACAGTTCCAATATATTAGGTCTTTCTTGTACATGGGCTGTAGAGACTAGACTCTTGGTCACCTTCAGCTGAGAAACAAGAGTAATGCTAAGTGAGATGTGCACCATCAGTACCGCGGAGTGAACGGCAGGAGGGACCACGGAAACATTCTCATGGTAACAAAAAGAAACTGGTTTCAATTCTAATATTTTTAAAACTCTCAAGAGGGATTGCTGAAATACAAGCAAAAATACCACTGTATTTTATCTGGAACCTGCACAAATTCTCCAAAACTAAATGTAAACAGGCTGTCTTCCTTTTGTTACCAAGAGAAATGACAGCAAACAGCCGAAGCATGATAAAGCAGTGTTTACGTGAATATTTACTCAGACACTTGATATTTTCTGGAATTAATAAGGTAAGGACATTAAAGAAGTGGGAAGTGAGCCTCTTCAGCAAAGGTGGAGAAATGTTCCTAGGACACAGGAGGGCTAATCTGAAACTGCTGTCAGGCTGAGTGAAAGGGAAGAGACTCTTTCTCGGAAATACAAATTATTCACTTCAAAGGTGTTTACCACTTGGAATTTAAGTATAAAGAAAAGGAGTGTCCTGTTATCAGTGGTTTGGAGTATTTTTTTGTACTGGTGTTATTTTTTCTTTGTAATAAAACTGAACTTTAATTAGAAGATATTGGTGTCTTGAAATTTGCTTTGGATTTTTATTTTTTTTTCAGATTGTAACATTATGGTTAGGTTTATTAGGGGCTTTAGTCAAGTTGGAGGTGCAGGAAACTCTCCAAACTCAAGCTAGCTCTGTCCCATTTCAGGCAAAGAGCAGTCTGAACATACCACTGAAGACACTTGGGCATAGTCAGATATGTGGCATTTTCTGTCGTTTCCTGAACATGTGACTGAGGATCTGAGCCAGCTGGAACTGGAACACCAGACAGACTCAGGAAGGTCAAGAAATTGATCTGTCAAGAAAAGAACCCTAGACACTGTTAAGTCAGCACAGAGGCAAACACCTTTAGAAAGCAAGGTTAGAAAGATAAACCAGGAGTGCCAGGGCCTGGTACCTACCTCCAGGCTCCATCTTTCCCTGTTTCCCGTGGGGACACAGCCATAAAGAGAACTGTGAAGCCAGGAAGCAAATGTTCACCTGAGTGATTGCCTTTATACAGCTGATATGTGAAATATCACAATGCAACATAAATACTGATTAAATGTGAGAATCTTATATCTACATCTCTTTCACAATGTACAGGGAAACAATCGACATACAGAAATGTTTTGTTTCTTTAGATCACCCTGGTCTGACCAGTTCAACACAAATAGAAAAATTCCAGGAGAAGGCACAGATGGAATTGCAGGACTATGTACAAAAAACCTATCCAGAAGATACTTATAGGTATTTATTGTCTATAGTACCCAAAGTCATGTTGTGGGCCATAGCTGCAAAAGGACAAAACAACATCATTAATGTCAACATTTCCTTTTTGACATCTGTTCTTTTTTTTGACAACTGGTGAGAACTAGAATGTTGTTCTTAAAAGCAAGCAGGTTTGTTTGAAGAGAGGTAGAAGCAAGAATAGTTGTCTAGCATCTTCCATGTAAATGAATTAAACTTGAGTACATTCTGTTAATTTATGTCTCATTACCATGTTCAGAAAAGTAGTCAGACTTTATTAGAAAGGAAAACTGTCTTAACCTCGAATTCAAACTGCCTCCTTTTTCAAGTTAGTTGTCAAAGAGACCTTGTGATAATAAAAATTATCTTTCTTTTAAATGTTTGTTAAATTATTTATTCAGCAAAGCCTTAAAACTGCCAGTTCGTAATCCTTGGAAAAATAAGGATTACATATGGAGAACAATTTCCAACTCTGAAGCTTCTGTTTATAAGAAATTCCCACATGCTACTTAATTTCTCCTCTGGTTGTTTTGTTCTTTTTTACATTTCCAAGGAGTTCTCTTTGAAACTATCTAACTTGGGGTTTTTTTCACTTCTCAACTGTTCCTGTTTCTTACTTGCTAGAAGTAATGACTCAATTCTGTAATAATCTCATCCAAACAGTTTAAAATGTCATCAACACAATGATCCTCTGCACTACAAGGGGAATTCTAACTTCTATAGAAGTATGTCTTAGGACATGCTCTCTTCACCTATGCAAGTGTCCCATGTAAAGCAGCATGCAATCCCACACATTTAAGCAAGGTCTGAGGGTAGTATAACTTTAAAAATCAAGCAAAAGCCTGTAAGAGAGAAAGCAGCTCTCATCTCAGGAAACTCCTGCACTGATCTTACAGAGCTCACGTTTTATGGGGCAACAAAGGGCATCGGGATCCCCAGTTAGGCGCATTGCAGATGGGGTTGTCTACTTCAGAAATCTCAAATCCCACATTCTTTTCTGTGTACAGCTCAGTTATTCTGGGTTGATGTGTGAGAGCTGGGTATTTGTCACAGACAGAAATACAGGCTTTGTTCCATACACTCACTTCTCTTAGGAGTGGCTCAGGATATAAAACTGGCGAGTTGCATTTCCCAAACAATGTCCCGTATTTCTCAAGCCCCATGCTCATCTGTAGGTAAGTTTAGAATACAAATGTGATTATTTCTGAGCAACTGAATGCTGGCACAAATTGAGATAGAAGCAAGATGCACAAGCATTGTATTTTTCGCACAGAAAGCAGAGTATCTAGAATCTTTTTGCAGATTTCCCCTAAGTTTACACATACATAGTGTACTAGCAGAATGGACCTTACATAGTTTCTCCATAGGGATTTAAGCATTTTGAGTGGCCTGTGGACAGTGCTGCCTACAGCGTGCTATTGCATGGCTCTGGATGGGGAAATGTATTTATTTTGGCATTTGTGATGTACACCTGCCATATAAACACAGCAGACAGGCTTTCATCACTCTCCTCTTTCAAATGCACTGAAAGTCACTTTGAATGTCTGTTAACCTCCTGGTACATAAACCACAGCATCTGGCAGTATTTATGAGTAACAGCACATCCTTTCAAATTGCTTTTCTCATCAGAAGCAGATTCTCTTACCCTTTTGTACCTATCTAGTCCCATTCTTGGTATCTTGTTTGTCTTTTAAGTTGCCAGGCACCTGAGGACTATGCTGCTTATGGTTTAAATTTTAATTCAGCATTTTACTCTTAAAATTGTACAGATGTTTTCACTAGTGATTATGACTGCTATTAGTCTCATTATTGTCCTGAACCACGAAGTGCTTCCAGAGCTGGGAACTTCAAAGGCAAACCAAGAAGGCTGTGTTTCTTTGTACACGTGGTATCTACGAGGGGCATTAACATGTCCTTTTCACTGGAAAACCACAAAGAAAGATGGTGGCTTGTCATTTCACTTCCAGGATAGAAAAGTATCCATTCTTTTTATGCTATCTCAATTAGCTTTAATTTTCTCTCCATTCCCATTCATGAGTTCTTATAATACTAAAGCAGATCCAGCTCTTCAGGCACAAAGCACTTTGAACTGGAATTGTATGTATTTATAATCCACTGACCTTCTTTTCCAGGTTAGCCCGGATTCTAGTCCGCCTGCCAGCACTGAGGCTGATGAGCTCTAGCATTACTGAGGAACTGTTTTTTACTGGTCTCATTGGAAATGTTCCCATTGACAGCATAATCCCCTACATTCTCAAAATGGAGACAGCAGAGTATAATGGTCAAATAACCGGCACGTCTGCATAGTGGGAACGGCACTGATGGATCCACGTACTCTTCACTGACACGTACAATAGCACTTCTGGTATGTACTGATGTTACCAACTTGCCAGTCTCCTGTCAGATTCCTCCTTGTCTGTTTGCTGATGTTGACACAATCTGAGCAGCTGTTAGAAGACCTGCTATAGGACCTTTTCTGCCACAAGGAATGTTTTTGATGCCTTTCATTTAAAAGGCTATAGATTACTGAACATACTTTTCACATGCTTTGTATTTAGAAATTATCAGTGGTTAAACTTAAGAGTTTTATAATATCAGAGACGAGTAATAAAATTACTTTAAAAGTAAAAAGAACAGTATGTATATATTTAAAAATATCCTTGGAATTAATATCTAATAAATGCCAGGGTATAATACTAGCACTTTGTAAGCACTTCTTGTCAAAGCAACAACATCATCAACAACCTGCTTATCAGTATGGAAAATGAAAAAAAAAAAAGCTTATGTCCTTAGTTAAAATGCTAGTGATTTCTATGAAAATGTAATATGCTACAGAAGACAATCATTTAACCTCTAAAAAGTCACTTGCTCTTATGTTATGCATGAAATATTAGTGTGGATTCTTAAATCAGCTATCCACATTACATCAAACTGTACTCTGTTAAATTAGTGCAGTTGTAATTCCCAGTATGATGCAGTGACTATTACAAGCTACAGGAATTACCCAAACTAGGAGGAAAAAAAATGTATTTCTTGCCACAGTAATGATGAACCATTCAATTCCTTTAAGTTTTTGTTCAGACCAACACAATCATGACAAACGTTATTGTCAGGGGAAGCTTTCTGAATGTGGGGAGTATCAGTCACTAACTGCAAGAACAGTATTTTTGAGAAGAGCTGTGCAGCTCTGTGAGTGTCCTCTTTGCATGTCCAGACTTCCTCCCAACGCCCTCATCCCCAGCCACAGGTACAGGCTAAACCCTGAGACTGCAGCCCCTCTGTCTGTCCCCGGGGGCTATCGGAAAGCTCTGGCTTTGTCTTCCCTTGTCTGCAGAACTGGGAACCTCCCAACCTTCCCCAGGCCCCATCTGAAGGGGGAATCTAGAGTTGAGATATGCATTTGGTCATGTGCCATGGCAGCTAGTGACTGATACATCACACAGTTGTAATATTGACTGTTTTTCATGGTCTAGGGTGATGAGCCATCAACATGTTTTCCATTACTGGCCATCAGCTGCTAGCACTGCTTTCATTCTAGTGTAATTTACTGTTATTAACTATTTTTTAAAATCCAAGTTTAAAAAAGGTCATGGCAATTAATACCTTCATCTGATTGTGGCCCATTACATGCATCAATTATTTCCATTTTTTTGTATGGTAGTGGCATTTTCTACTTGTGTATTTTTATGTGACAAAAATCTTATTATAAGTTCAGCACTTCTGTTTTTCTCCCATCATCGACATTTATCTAGAAACATAAACCAGGATGGTGTTTGTGTCTTTTAAGGGTCTGAACTGTGGCCGAAGGACTGTAAGCAGCTCTAGAGGAGGCTTGTGATACAATAAAAACTCCTGACCTGACATACTTTATTGTCATTAGGAGGCTCATGCTGGTAGCACTCCTTGTGACATGGAGGCTTATTTACTTTTAACCTCTGAATAGTTACCACTGTTAGAGCACTGAGTCTTCTCAAAAGGCTGTTACAGAGAATCCAAAATGTGACAGTGGAGCAATTATGTCAATTCTCCATGTGTTTAATTTGTTTTCCTAGTCTTTTGAGAAGGAACTGGGTTTAAATCTTGCAGCTAAGAAAGAAAATGATCTATAACTGTGTGGTAGCATTTTGGATTAGCTTTGCAGTAATGATTTTTAGTGCGTTTTTGACATGGCAAGAAGGTCTGCTTTACTTCCCTTCATCTAGTTACATTGGACTAAAGAGACAGAAATAAGGCCATGTGCAAACACCCTTCTCTGCTCATTGACATTGCTTGTAAATTAGATACAATGCTTTTGGTGCCAGTGGAGTTACTCTGCCATGAAAAAAATAACAAGAGGAAAAAATTATCTCCATGGAGAGACTTCCAATAGATCATACAAGCCTTTATTTTACCTGCCTTAAAACATCAGATTATAAAGGAGGCAGTTTTCAGATCACTCTGGGGCAGCAAATAATATTGGTCAGCACAGGTCACTTGGTACCATTCAGCAGCATCTGAAGCACGTGGTCCTCAGGACAGCCAGCTCCAGTGAATGGCCCCTGCTCAAGACTCCTGTGCTGAGCACACAGGATGTCTACCCAGCTGCTCTGCATCTTCAGTGTGGCACCCTCTGCACACTCTGAGGCAGACAGGGCTGAGGCTTCCATGTCAGACCACCTTCCTGACTGCTGCTTTGCCAAAGACTATACAACACTTCCCACTGTTGTGTTTAGCACAAGGGACTTTCACACACTCCTGAAAGATGCCATCTGAGATGCTGCAGATGTCAGTACATTTTCCTGACCATTAAGAAGGCAGTTAGGATTCAGATAATGTTTAAAATCTGTCCCAGCAGTTGACCAGACCTGCTATAAAACCACAGAAGAGCTGATGCAGTGGTTTGCTGTGGGAGCAGCACACAGCCTCTGCAGGACTCAGGACAGTGAGGCCACGCTCCCCTGTGGAGAAGATGGGGGCAGGGGGGACAAACTGCCAGCACCTACTGGATCCTGAGTGACAGAACAAGTTTAAAAAGCAGCTTTATATGAAATACTACCAAGAGGGTGTGGCAAAAGGGAGAAAATGAAAGTATTTGCTTTTTTTACCTTTTCATTCTAAAGTTGCTGAGTCTTTTTAACAGTAAATTGTTCTGAACAAAGTTCAGGCAGTTTAATGAAAAATGTCATAACTCCTCTTGTTAGAAAATGCTACAACCCTACTTCTGCTGCAATCAAGTATTATCAACATTATATGGAAACTATTTGTGGAAATGAAGAACATTATTTATACTGATGTTACAAGTTAAATTCTTTCATAAAGTTTAAATGACCTAAATCTTAAGTATATTAAGACTTGGAAAACATCAAACCCCAGATCACATTATTACTGATCTTTTTCTTGTGAAATCATGCTAAGTTTTCACAGACAATACTGTATTAAAGTTCCATCATTTTCACAGAGTGTTTATCCTCTCGAGTTACACGAGTGCTTTGAAATGTCTTATTATTCTTGACATTCATGCCTGTCTTCATTCTTTTGTAAGGTTTTGATAGATTTTCACTCATCTTTATTTGTGCCTCCCCCACTGTGCATTTTTGCATGTTCAATTCTAAAACTCACTTGAGCAGCTAATGCATATGTACATAGTTTTATGTATGTGTGTATGAATGTATATGCTTATACCTATTTGTCTAAATATATTATGTACAGTGTATAGAAAGTGTGTAGTGTATGTATATATGTACAGATATGTGGCCATGTATTTGCACCATTCTATATGTTAAAGCTTTTCCTTCATTTGCTAATCCAGAGCTTCCTAGTTTTCATTTCTCAGCCCAAACTAAGGCTTGCTTAAGCAGGTGAATCCTCACGAATTTCAGAGCTTTGCACATTTTCTAAACCCAGCCTGAATATAGTGTTTTCTGTTCAGACTGACAAATATACTCCATGAATTTTCTGGCTTTTACATGATACCCTTTACATTTTCTCATTTGATGTGTAGAAGTCTGCCAGCAAATAGTTAATTGAACATATAATGTCTGTTAAATGAATAAATAACTAGCTAAAGACATAGAATATACTTCCTTGTTTTCGGTGTATACTCCTCCTCTTTGAGCCTTCTAAGAGATTTTTTTGTAAAGTTTTATTTTGCAGTGAAACTTGTCAACAGACTGATTATTTTTAAACCTTCAGTAGTGGCTAATTGGAAGAAAACCAGGTTGTCCTTTATCATTGAACTGTAGCACAGAGAACAGGATGCAATGGCTGCTGTTTAGAAAAACAATATTTCTATTGCCATAATGACAACATGAAGCCAAACCATCAAACAGACCGTCCCCTCTGTTCCATGAAACATCTCTGTTACAGTGGTAATTAACTGAGGTCACTGCTTTCTCACCAAGCATCCAGATTTACTCAGGATTTTCAGGATCGTTTTAATTGTATATTCACTTTGCAAAGTTGTTCTCTTTATTGTCTAGCTTAAACTAAACCAAGCTGGTTAGTTCACCTAGTTGTCAGGCTGATGTCCATTCTCTTGGTCCCTGAATCCGTCCTCCGTGCAAACCCTGCACTGTGTGGTGTTCCCACTGCTCGTGTGGGAGCTGGGCACATGGAGCAGTGAGAAAATCACCAAAGGAAGCCTTCTGTAAAACTATCAACTTTTTTTTTAAGGAAAAAGAAAAATGGGCATTTCACGACCATGTAGGGTCACTCAGCAAGTCTTAGTTTGTGTGATACTGAAGAAGTGAAGCAGAATTTCCAGGGCAATTATTTCCACCTGTTCCCCATGTGGCAGAGAGCTGTTATGTTGCACAGATCAGCAGACCCCAGGTGTGAGCTTCTTGCACACTGGAAAATACCCTCCCTTTTGGCGTCAGGCCTGCTGCTCTCACTGCTGTGGAAGATGCAGAGTGCTCTTTGTTTCCTGCTGGATTCTTTAGTGAGCATTTGTAAGCTTTGTTTCAAATACAGAGGAAAAAACTGTAAAATATCCATTTTAACTTGTCAAATCCTTCTTTTGAGATTTTCAGCAGGAAATTTAATTAATGTCAGGAATTTCTTCGACATGGTTCTTCGTTGATGTCTTGACAATCAGTGCTATTTGAATAGTGTTTGCTTTCTTCTTTCAAGGCTGAATGGAAACCTGAATGTCTGTTAACTTCGTTGTACTGCGTAACATTCTTAAAGAAGCCAACGGGGGTACTGATCAGGATTGAATTTGTTTAAAAATTCAATTGTTAATTTAGGCAAAAGAGCCTATTTTTAAATGGTGAGCTTGTTTTATATGCATGTTTGTTTGTATTCTGAATGACAAACTGCTCTCAAGTTGCAGTGGTGATAAAGGCTCTGTGCTCATGTTCTGGGGCAGCTGTGGAGCGCAGTCTGCTTTCTGTGTGTGGAGAGCACACCTACTGCCAGGCACCTGGCACCCCCAGGAACTGGCTTCTCATTCTTTTATCTTAGAGAAAGTATCACCAGGCACAGGTCCATTTAGAAATATTTTTTATGACTGTGGGTTAAAAGTAAGACTGAATAAATTTTAAATAAATGATGTACTTTAAGAAGAAAACATGTTACTTACAGAGCATAAATTTGGGAAGGTTTGTAATCATTAACCTGTACTCCAACATACACTACGAGCCAGTGTGAAAGTTCCATCAGTGAAAAAACTGCACACTGTGTCAGTGCTGTATCTGTTTGGCACACCAGACAGCTACAACCTCCTACTAAAACAGCAGATTTTTATAAAAGCAATCGTCTACTTTTAATTCTTCGGGATATTTTCTGGACATCTCTGTTCATTCTAGTTTAGAGAACTATTGGTTATGTTATTGTATTTTAAAGTTTAAAATCTTCCAAAAGTTAATTTCTCACAGCTTCTGTAAAATCAGCAGCTTCGTGTGATAGCATTTAATAATAATAGCATGTTCTCTTTTTTAATCTGAATTTTATATCTAATCAATGTCTTCAGTCATGAAGAGGAATTTGCATTGTTGTGTTTGTATATAGAGTATTGCAGTGCATGATTTAGCTTATGCATTTTATTAAATGCTGTTTAAATGTGGCATTATATTGTTGTGGCTTAATACTACTACCTAAATGAGGTTTATACCATTAAAGTGAATTACAGATATAAATGCATTACTGAGTTTTATTTTAAGTTCACTTAAATACTTCATTTCTTTTGAAACAATAGGTGCCTGAGTCAAAATACATAATGTAGTATCTTTTATGTAGAAACAATCACAATCTTTTCCCTACACTACAGTGACTATGTTATCAGTGACTTAGCTGGGTCTAAGACAGATCACTTCTAGGTGAAGTACAAAAAACTTTTCCTAAAAGTTTTAATTAATCTCCTTTAGCCTTCTGTTTTTTTCTTCCCCCCCCCCCCCCTTTTTTGGTGAGGCGNGTCCCCTCTGTTCCATGAAACATCTCTGTTACAGTGGTAATTAACTGAGGTCACTGCTTTCTCACCAAGCATCCAGATTTACTCAGGATTTTCAGGATCGTTTTAATTGTATATTCACTTTGCAAAGTTGTTCTCTTTATTGTCTAGCTTAAACTAAACCAAGCTGGTTAGTTCACCTAGTTGTCAGGCTGATGTCCATTCTCTTGGTCCCTGAATCCGTCCTCCGTGCAAACCCTGCACTGTGTGGTGTTCCCACTGCTCGTGTGGGAGCTGGGCACATGGAGCAGTGAGAAAATCACCAAAGGAAGCCTTCTGTAAAACTATCAACTTTTTTTTTAAGGAAAAAGAAAAATGGGCATTTCACGACCATGTAGGGTCACTCAGCAAGTCTTAGTTTGTGTGATACTGAAGAAGTGAAGCAGAATTTCCAGGGCAATTATTTCCACCTGTTCCCCATGTGGCAGAGAGCTGTTATGTTGCACAGATCAGCAGACCCCAGGTGTGAGCTTCTTGCACACTGGAAAATACCCTCCCTTTTGGCGTCAGGCCTGCTGCTCTCACTGCTGTGGAAGATGCAGAGTGCTCTTTGTTTCCTGCTGGATTCTTTAGTGAGCATTTGTAAGCTTTGTTTCAAATACAGAGGAAAAAACTGTAAAATATCCATTTTAACTTGTCAAATCCTTCTTTTGAGATTTTCAGCAGGAAATTTAATTAATGTCAGGAATTTCTTCGACATGGTTCTTCGTTGATGTCTTGACAATCAGTGCTATTTGAATAGTGTTTGCTTTCTTCTTTCAAGGCTGAATGGAAACCTGAATGTCTGTTAACTTCGTTGTACTGCGTAACATTCTTAAAGAAGCCAACGGGGGTACTGATCAGGATTGAATTTGTTTAAAAATTCAATTGTTAATTTAGGCAAAAGAGCCTATTTTTAAATGGTGAGCTTGTTTTATATGCATGTTTGTTTGTATTCTGAATGACAAACTGCTCTCAAGTTGCAGTGGTGATAAAGGCTCTGTGCTCATGTTCTGGGGCAGCTGTGGAGCGCAGTCTGCTTTCTGTGTGTGGAGAGCACACCTACTGCCAGGCACCTGGCACCCCCAGGAACTGGCTTCTCATTCTTTTATCTTAGAGAAAGTATCACCAGGCACAGGTCCATTTAGAAATATTTTTTATGACTGTGGGTTAAAAGTAAGACTGAATAAATTTTAAATAAATGATGTACTTTAAGAAGAAAACATGTTACTTACAGAGCATAAATTTGGGAAGGTTTGTAATCATTAACCTGTACTCCAACATACACTACGAGCCAGTGTGAAAGTTCCATCAGTGAAAAAACTGCACACTGTGTCAGTGCTGTATCTGTTTGGCACACCAGACAGCTACAACCTCCTACTAAAACAGCAGATTTTTATAAAAGCAATCGTCTACTTTTAATTCTTCGGGATATTTTCTGGACATCTCTGTTCATTCTAGTTTAGAGAACTATTGGTTATGTTATTGTATTTTAAAGTTTAAAATCTTCCAAAAGTTAATTTCTCACAGCTTCTGTAAAATCAGCAGCTTCGTGTGATAGCATTTAATAATAATAGCATGTTCTCTTTTTTAATCTGAATTTTATATCTAATCAATGTCTTCAGTCATGAAGAGGAATTTGCATTGTTGTGTTTGTATATAGAGTATTGCAGTGCATGATTTAGCTTATGCATTTTATTAAATGCTGTTTAAATGTGGCATTATATTGTTGTGGCTTAATACTACTACCTAAATGAGGTTTATACCATTAAAGTGAATTACAGATATAAATGCATTACTGAGTTTTATTTTAAGTTCACTTAAATACTTCATTTCTTTTGAAACAATAGGTGCCTGAGTCAAAATACATAATGTAGTATCTTTTATGTNTCCCCCCCCCCCCCTTTTTAAGGAGGTAGCTAGTCGCAGGCAATGCTTTATTACTACAGAGGGAAGAAATAGAAAATAAGTAAAAAGCGCACGTGACATTTTCTTTTTCCCCGGGGAGGAGTTGCAGCCCCTGATGTATTAGCTTACCCTCGAGCTTACCTGCTTCCCTGAAACTAACAATGTTCTTTCTCCTGTTAGGGAGTCACTGTACCTGCTTGTACCTTACTTTAAATGTCACCCCTTTCTCATCATCTTTGCCTCAAAAATACCTGGTCTGGAGTGGTTTTGACTCCCTCTTCTGGAGGCATCCGCCCGCTTTACTGCTTGAGCCGCTACCCACGCGTGGCTTTCCGGGGACGGGCCGGGCCAGCGTGCCTGGGCCGCCGCCCTCCAGCGCCTGCCTCCCTGCCAGAGCCGGCGGGGCCGCGCTGCAGCGCCCGGGCAGCCGCCTCGGCAAGAGGTGCGTTACAGGCCGCGAAGCTGTTGCTCATCGGCAAAAGGCAACTCACGGTGGCCGCTCCTCGGACAAACCGCGAAGCACGGGGAGCCGTCCGGCTCTGTGCGCCTGCTCCGCTCCCGGGCGCTCGAAGCGCCCAGGCCTCGGCCGGGCGGTGCCACTGGGGCGGGAGCAGCGGCTCTGGCTCTGGCCCCGCCTCAGCCGAGCGCTGCTGAGGGAGCTGCGGCTCGTGCCGCCCTCAGCCGGGGCGGCGCTTCCCGCCCTTTCCGCCCGGCGCCGCTTCCCGCCATTTCCGCTCGGAGGCGCAGGCGGCTCGGGGCGCAGCCATGCTGATGAAAGGGCGGTTTCCCATCAGGCGGACGCTGCAGTACCTCAGCCAGGGCGACGTCATCTTCAAGAGCTCGGTGAAGGTGATGACCGTGAACTACAACACAGCGGGAGAGCTGAGCGAGGGGGCGAGGTGAGCGGGACCGGGGCGGGCGCGGGGGGCGGCCTGCATCCCATCTTCCGCGGCGGCATCCCGGCTTGCGTGTGTCTTCTTCTCCTTTCCAGAAAGTTTGTGTTTTTCAACATCCCCCAGATCCAGTACAAGAACCCCTGGGTGCAGATCATGCTGTTCAAGAACATGACCCCCTCGCCCTTCCTCCGCTTCTACCTGGGTACGTTGTGCGGCTGCGGGACCGCCCCGCGCCCCCCCCCCCCCCCCCCCCCCCCCCAGCCCGCAGCGGAACCGGCCGCAGGGCCCGCGGAGCTTCTGTCGGCGGCTTTAGCCCCGCGTTGCACCTGCAACGCGGGAAGACTTTCCTGGTTTAGAAAACTACCCTCCGCTCGCCTCCCCGGGGGCACACGCGGTAGAGGAAGGCTTTGCTTTTCCTGGTGAAACAAAAGTGTGTTACCCAGAGTAGAGATGCGTTTAAAGAGCCTTGTGCAGCTACTGTCACAGAGCCTGTTATGGGGATACACTATTTAAATCTTTCTTGACAGACAACGGAGAACAAGTCTTGGTTGATGTGGAAGAGAAAACCAACAAAGAGATAAATGAGCACATTAAGAAAATCTTGGGAAAAAGCAAGTAAGTAACACACAATAAGGTAACAGTCTGCCCTACATCAGTGGAGCTGGACTTTTAAGGTCCCCTCCAAACCATTCCTATGATTATAATATAATCCCTGCAAATTCTTGTCAGATATACAGGAAATACCCCTTTTCCCCACACACAATTGACATGAGCTACATAAAGTCCACGAGCTAGAAACTGTAAATCCATCTTCCTGGTAAATTTGGTCCAGGGAGGGGAGAGGAGATATTGCCATTCAGGCTTCTGATAACAAAGAAAACTTTCTTCTAGAGAAACGCTTGAAAAAGAGGAGCGAGAACGGAAGAAACTATCCCATCCAGCAACCTTTGGGCCCAAGAAGTACCATCTGAGGGAGTGCATGTGTGAAATTGAAGGCCAAGTTCCCTGCCCTGCTTTTGTGCCACTGCCCAAAGAGATGAGGGGGAAATACAAAACTGCTCTGAAAAATGAAGCATCAGACTGACGTACCACGTCATGCAGTTTCTCCTCAGGTCTGGACGATAAAGGTCCCTCAGTGAGAGTCAAGAGCTAACAGCTCCTGGACACAGGAACAAGCAAGTTATGTAATACTGACAACCTTGTCTCAGAAGTCGTCTTACAGCTACAACCAGAATAAAGTGAAAAATGAAAATTTTAAACCCCAGCTTTTTTTGGTGCCAGTTTTAAAAACCATTAGTTGTTGCACAGAAGGAAAACAACAGGACTAGAGCCCTGTTTCTTGCTCCTGCCTGCAAATGTAAGGTTATGGCAAACACAAAAGAAAATTGCTTTGGCACAGAGACTAAGAAGTCAATTTATCTTAGAAGCAGCACAGAATTCTACAATCTGTAGAAAGTGGTGAAAGTATTCCTGCTGATTTCCATCTTGTACTAACTGAAGACAACCTAATGATAATGTCTAGGCTCAAACTACATACTGAAGTTTATGCAGTTCCAACTCACAAATAGAAGTCCCACTTACAACAAGGTATAACTTGAAGTTGATAGCTCAGCTCTGAGCAGCACTGATCAAGTCCAGAATATCAGCAGTAAGCATGTGCTTGGCATGTGAAAGGCAAGTCTTGCACTTACTGCTCTGAAATACTCCTGAGGAAATTTACAGTCCCAAAAAGGAGCAAAAGAGCTGTCTGCATTTATCAGCTTCCAGCAACCTTCATGGCTCAGAGTCAGTGCTAAGGGACAGCTCCTCCAGACTCAAACACTCCTGTTCCCTGCACATGGTCACAAAGCATTTCATCATAGCTTCTGCCTCACCAAACAACTGCACTAATAGTATGGAAACATACAACAAGCTGTGCTGCACTGCTAGGAATTTGGTAGTTGCACCTGCCTTTAAGCAAGGCTTATATACACAATTCACTGTAAACTTGATTCCAGCCTCCCGTAGAAACTGTGGGGATGAACACAGCACAAAATAAACATGTTGGTTTATTTCATCTCTGTTTACAAAGTTTCCATACAGAGTAGTGCATGCAATTTTAACAAAAGTCACTGCTATTACTTACAGAGCTTTATGGTTAAGACATCTTCGTTCCGTGGTGCCTCGTGAGCCCCAGGGCTTCACCTGGGAGATGACTTCAGCATCAGGATCTACTCTATCACATTTAACACTGCCAACAATCATGAGGTATGCTAATCTGTTACCTGCTTGTAAAAATACATTACACATACAATTAATTATTAGTGTATTAGACTGAAAACATAACAAGACAGCATAGCTGAAACAAGGGAAAAATAAACACTTTTAAAATGTGAAAGCTGAAGCCACAGAAATATCTTTTTTTTTTCCTGTTGGTACAAAAAAACCTTTGTGTTACAGTGCAGAGAGCAATCTCCTTGACTAGCAAACAAGTCTGTCTGAAATAATTACCTTGTACTACTTCTGTTAAACAATCCCAGGGATTATTTATAGTTATCTTGCCATTTTTCACTACCACCGTGCAGGCATTTTGTTAGCTTAGGATCTTTCAGAATCCTTCCTTCATTTCACTTGGTGCAAAACAATACTCAAGGACTCAGTCAACTCCACTAAAACATCTCAGTATAGAAACTTCATGGTTTTAAGACCTGTTCTGCACACCTTTCAATTGGGATTGAAGCTACAGTAAGAGCATCAGCTGTCCTTACCTGGCTGCTCTGCTTTCATCAGATACTGGTGCTATTAAATGAGGGTATAGGTGGTATGGGTTTTTGAAACAAGTTTCAGCAAGTCCCTACCTCCTCTTATTTACAGCAAAATAACACAAGTTCCTGCACTTTGGGTAGCATAATTTGTGTGTCTAAAATACTATGCAAAGCTTGGGTTACAGCTGATGATATTATCAGAGAAAAGACATGTGCCATTCCATAGTTTACACTTCTGAGTGAACCCCACCACTGTTAGTTCTACACCCTGTGATCTGCTTCATTTCCCTCTATTTCAGCTTTAAATAAGTAACACCCTTTAACTTCTCCCCACCACCCTGTCAAAAACTGATGCCTGATGAAGGATCTCTGCCTTTCAAAGAAAGCTGCCCAGGCTCCTCCTTTCTCAAGCATCCAGGCAGACCTAACCCTGAAGGGATCCCACGTTTCCATACCAATCTTCACGAGCCCAGCTCTGAGTCCTCCTGCATCACAGGCACTGGCATCACCTAGTCATCCCCCGGGCACAAAATGACTCCACTTTGGAGCTTCTCATTGAAGGACAGACATGCCTGATGTCAGAGAGTACCCCAGTGTGAAAGAGAATTGTTATTTGGCACTTCTGCAGCCACAGACTTCATATCCCAGCTTTCACAGAACTCTCTGGCACTTCAGCTCTCCACTGCAAACAAGACTTTGGTTCCTTGAATGCTACAAAAAGAGGGTTCCAGTCTCACAAATGACAAACATGATCATTCTGTCACCCACAGAATTTAAAGGAATGTGTCAATTATACAAGAAAATTAGGAATTGGAGGGTCACCCTTTATATCATAGTTGGAAATGGTGCTAGCCAGATTGCCCTGGAAACAAGTATTTGCTCCCTCACAAGGAGGGCTCTGAAGCCAGCATGGCTCTCTGTAACACTGTAGTTTGTGCTCAGAGCAAATGGGAAACTAAAAGCCAGCATGCACATTTTACTTGGGAATTTTTATAAACACATTAAAATGCTACTCATGCTAAGAGCAGTTATAAAGTTCTCAGTCTTAAAATCCCTTTTAGGTATTAGCATTGCACAAAATAATCTGCAGACTGTACATTCTGCACCTCAAGGAATAACAGTAGCCTTTTAACAGCAATTTCTCCAGTAGGAATTCAGCAAGCCTGTAACACTGCACTGAGTCACTGTCAGGGGATGCAGAAGTTTTAGAAAGGTTTTCATCCCTCTTTAGTCAAAGCCCCAACCTGAAAGGCCAGTACTACAACAGAAGGGAAATGCAACAAACCAACACTGCATCCATTGCCAAATCACAGCTCCCTATTAGCACTTAACCACTTTGACCAAAATAAGCACAAAGTTAAGACCAGTTAGCATTAAAAGTGTTGTAACAAGTTATTCTACAATTTCAGTGTTTGAGATGAGTAGCACACTTCATTAACTCTTTCAAGACTGACTAGTAGTGGATGTGCCCAATTGAAAGTGCAGAAAAGTCAAGGTTCTCCCAATTCCCTCTTCAGGATCTGTACTAAGTATATGCTCTACCTTACCATATTTAACAGCAGACTTAAAATAGTTATTATTACACAGCCCTACTGCTGCTTCAGCTGCTGGATTTCTCCTTCTGCTTTGCTAACGTGTGCTTCAGTTCTTTTAGGTTCTCTGTCAGTACCTCCACCTCATCCATTCGCCCACTATGTTTGGCATCAAATATATAAGCTTTGATATTATCTATCTGTTGGAGAAGCAGCTCTTCCTCTATAGCCTCCTCTCCAGAAATCTCACTACCACCCTCTACTTCAAATGGATTGGTAGAGGATTCCTCTTCAAATGGATTCCCAAAATTCAAGCTGCCCCCAGGCTTTTGAAATGGATTTTCATCCTCTTCAAAAGGGTTTGAACTACTGCCAGGAGCTCCATTAGTTTGTTCATCTTCTTCCTCATTTTCAAATGGATTATATTCTTTTTTATCTCTTTGTAGTGCTTTGTTAGAGAAAGAAACCACTGGAGAAGTGTCTTTGGCAAATGGGTTAGCATCCTCCTCTATCTGAGAGGTATCTGCTTCATCCTCAAAGGGGTTCAGACAGGTTGTCTGGTCCTGGTCTTTGTGACACTGTGGGACATTCTGGGGTTTGAGTGTGGAGATCAAGTGTTCTTTAGCTGGCAGCTGCTCAACAGCAGGAGTTTCAAAACTTGGGTCCCCCTTGATTTGAGTAACATCCAAATCCAATGCATTTGCTGTCAAGTTCCAGTTCTCTTTTGCAACTTCATGCTGCTGCTGCCTGATTTCTCTGAAGTCTAAGGAGCGTGTCCTTGAATGCTGAGACATGATTTTGTGGTGCTCTCTTTCCCACTCTTTTTCACGAAGGACCTGAAGTTCTTCCCTTTGCATCTCTTCCTCTTCTGCCTGTTTTTTAGAAAGCTCAATAGCTCTCAGAGTTTGCTGTTGATCATATTCATCCTGCAGCTGCCTCAGGTTCTCTTGCAACATATGGACCTCATCTATCCTATTAGCTGCCTTTGCTTGCTTGATGAAGGATGTGATATTGTCAATCTGCTGAAGAAGGGGGTCTGCTATCTCACACTGTCTTGATATGCTAGATGTAGGTAACCAGCCTTCAG
This sequence comes from Ceyx cyanopectus, assembly GCA_013401355.1. NCBI lineage: Eukaryota > Metazoa > Chordata > Aves > Coraciiformes > Alcedinidae > Ceyx > Ceyx cyanopectus. Next base: position 45,219 of record VYZU01016572.1, on the reverse strand, counting down.
ATTTCCTCAGTGTTCCTTTTTTCATGTCAGTTGCATCACCATTAACTGCAGCTGCAGATCTAAAGTCTTTCTGCTTTTCTTCTTGTTTTCCATGTGTTTCAAGGGCCAGCTAAACCAAACAAAACAAGCAAACATTTAGTACAAGAACACTAGGAGCCTGAAAAAATCTGTTCCAAATCTCCATAGATACAAGAAGTTACCTGATCTTGGACTTCTGGCTGTCACTGAAAGGGATCAGCTGCACTTTTGGTTACTTTGCAGAGGACATTTATTTCAATAGTATTACCCAAATGCTTCCCTTTGTTTGTGATTATATTGATAAAAATCCCATGACATCTGCCTCTACAAACTTGAGACCAAGGAGGAGCAGTGACAGTGCTTTAAATTGAGAAAAAAAAAAAATGCCTACTGCAACTGCACGAAGAATGGTCTAGATTGATTCTGACAGTAACCACATCCCATCTGTAACAGAGCATCAGGTTGAGGTTGGCCAAGGCTCTGAGCAGCCTGGTCTAGTTGAGGGTGTCCCTGTTCACTGCAGGGGGGCTGTACTAGATGCCCTTTGGAGGCCCCTTCCAGCCCCAACCATTCTCTGATCAGTGTTAAAGGCCCCAGGTATCACTGGCTTTTGGAGTGCAACGATTCTTATTTCTCAACTTCCACCAAAAGGTAAAGCTGTTTCATTTAGAATTAATGGTGCCCCCCCCTCCTAACAGGAAAAAAAACCCTCTCTCTGAAGAGGCATCCTTAGTGTCCCTTTCAGTCTCCAAATTCCACTGGTGCTCACAAACTCCAGAACAGACTGCAGATGGGTCTGGGTAGCTCAGGGCTTGCTCTGCTGCAGAGGCAGCACGTGCAGCCACACAGCTGCTGCTCCCCAGAAAGGTTCAGCTGCTCAGGACACACCAGCTTTCTGCATAGAACACCATGACAGTGTGACAATAATCCCTGGAAAAGGGGACAGAATGCTCTGCATAAAACAATGGCAGACTGAAATGCAGTGTTAAAAGCTCACTGTTCATACAGACAGCCACCAGGCTCACTGCACTGAAGGAGGTCCCAGTAGAAGATGCAGCAGGTCTTAACCTGTCTTACCATATGAAGTCTTTTCTTCTTCAGTTCTTCATACTGATCTTTGGTTGGCAGGGACATCAGGCCAAGCAGTTTTTCCTGGCAAAAAATGAAATATTTACAGTGTTGCTTGCAGACATTCAGTAGACTTTCAGTTACTTGAAAAGATACCAGCGACACAACACCTCACAAACATAAGTCACTGCTGCAAGCCCCAGACATCTTTTTACCCTAACTGTACTGTCAGCTCAGTCTGCACCTCAGCAAGAGACAAAGCCAGCAGTCACACGTTCTTTCAGGCCCCTCAGCCCAATGCTGCTCTGGTGGCACTACCTGCATTCAAGAAGGCTTATCTGAGCCTACCATAAGCCATTAGGGGAACTACAGAAAATATATGAAACTAAACCTCCTGTCAAAATAGTTTCAAACCATGGGGATGTCTGGCAAAGAGAGAACACTGTAGTGAAGATTTCTATTCAGCTCATAACATATGGTCCATTTACCTGAACAAAAAGTGTAGCTGAGTATCTTATCATTCTCTGGAGTTGTAGTGTTTTAGGATGAGGTTGGGGATCTTCATGCAAGCCTAGACTCAAAATCTTCTTACTGAATCAAAGGAAACAGATTTCCTCATCAAATTCAAGAACAAGAGCCAGTGAAAATGCCACAGACAATACTGGATGAAAATTTTCTGATGTTCCTTTAGGTAAACCAGTTGGATGTTAAAAGGTAGAACTCTTTCCCCTTTTAGATTTTCCCACCCACACAATACTGTTTTTTCCTCTGTGCTTAGTTACTTCCATTGCAGAGGAATGCATGCTTTTAAAAAGGCTGGAAAGCAAGTAGAAGTTGATAGTGCACAGGAACAGCATCTAGCTTTTCACATGCTCTTTAAACTGAGCAGGCACACTGACTATCTATGAATAAGCAGGTATGTGCTACACAGACAGCAACAGTTGAGAAAAACACAAGAGGGAGATACACACATGGGGGAGGCAGGACAGAGATCTTTTACCTTAAGGCATCTATAAATTCATATACTTTTTGAATCTCCACCCTCAAGTCATTAGCTTGCTCAAGATTGTAGGTTATCTCCCCAGCACTAAAAAATAAACACAATTTTAAGTCATCCATCCAGGTAACGATACATATAACACTAGCAGTACAAAGGTAAGAATAGATAACATTAAAAGTGTTGAATGATTTCATTTCAAGCTCATTGTGTTTAAAAACCCCTTAGTGACAGAAATGGAAAAACTATAATCACTTTGTGAACACAAACATTTCTTTTTTTAAATTATTATTATTTACTATTATAGAAGAAACTGTATTTTAAGAGGAATGCCACTCTTTCAATAATACCCAAGATACACACATACTTAGCAAATTCACCTTTTTTTTTTTTCCCCAGGCAGTTGGTGTGGAAAACAGAACTCAGAACTATTCGTCGTGTGGAAAACACACCAACTGACTGAATGACTAACTATACCATTAATGTAAAAGCAGTGTCTCTATTAATGTTTGTCAGAGAGCAAAATTGTACAAGCCCACAGGGGTACAGTATTTCAGATGGTAGTAACTGACTGTGCACATGGGGACACAGTCAACTATATGCACTTCACCAGAATCTCACACTGATTGATAAAACTAATTGGGATTCCATGGGGAAGACAAGCAATTTTTAGCTTCCTCCTCCTTTTATATAACAAATATAAAATATAAGGGTCACTGTCTCAAAAGGAGCTTCAGTAGCTGTATGATTCCAGTTTCTGGAACTCACTACTAGTCAGAAATCTTTAATTAAAAACAAAGAAAAAACCAAACAACAACAACAAAATAAAATACTGACAACCAAACTATTTCTGTGTATGCACCATCACCATTAGCCATTAATTGGTACTAATTTGTTTAAAGAGCATCCAGAAGACAACAGCCTAACACTGCTTTTGCTGAGAAGTTACACGCTCTTGCAGCCTTAGCACAGCCTTAGCACAACACTTCCTTACTGTTTCCCTTACTTCTGGGGAGGAAAAATACATTCCTAAAAGCAGCAAATGGGGCTTACTTCAGTGATTCTGCCATCCTTATGTATTCTGGTGCCTTCTGGTCAACCTTCTCCATGCAGAGTCGGAGTTTCTGGTTTAGAACAAAAAGTAGAGAAAAAGAACTTGTATTAAAACACTAATGCAGGAACATGCTGACATAAGCCTGCCATGCTGCCTGTGCACATTCCAACTATGAGGAAACCACTTAACTACTCAGGATGATAAAACCCTGCAATCAGAACATTGATGGCATGGTCAGGAAGAGAGGCAGACTCCCTGTACCCCTGGGAAGGTGAATCCTGGATTCAGCAGCTCTATCAGCAGATGACTTGGACAACTTCTAGTCTTAAAGCTCCTCACAAAGAGCACCAACAAACTCCTGTTGATACTCACCAGTGGGGAACTATGGACTCTACTGAAAAGATACCTGATGATTACCAGCATGTGCTTTCAAATCATACTTAACACCATGTCCAGCCATATGCTGTTGAGTGACATAGATGGTTCAAAATATCACTTGCCAGCAGTGTGAGAACAAACAGTGCTGACAGCAGAGTCCTGTGGTTTTGGTGCAGACCATCAGAAATCCAGCACAGTGTACCACTGGTTTCAACAGCAACTGTCCCAAGGAATCCCAGCAGACAGAACTCATAATTTCATGAGGCCTCTCAGAACTATTCATTCCAGATGATGAGAATGAAGATGCATCTTAACATGACATTTGAAGGTATCTTGGAATATAAATACTGTATGGCAACTGGCTCCATCATTTCAGATATGTCATTGTACATGGCATAAACACCCAGCAGAGTCTATAACACAAGTGAGTATTAAAGCTATAAAGAAAGAGCCTGGACACGAGAGAAGTCAAAAGTCACAGGGACAACTGCAGCTATTACACTGAGGATGAAAGCAGCAAAGAATCCGACTTACCTCATAGAGTTTCACTATCTCTGGAGTGTGTTCTCTCTCATCAATCTGTTGTTCTCTTTTCAACAAGGTATCTTTGCAGTGCTGACAACAACGAATTCTGTCCTCGTCCTTCTCATCCAGAACAGAGCTGACGCTGCTAATGCTGCTAATGCTGCCGCGGCGGGAGCCGTGCACACTGTTAGGTGAGGAGTTGGGGCTGCTGTGAGAACCCAAGGCCTCTTTGCTGGCACTAGTGAGTTTGCCTAAAAAGAGTACATAGGTCATTTTTGCAGCGACTGGAGAGCCAACTAATTTTACCAACACAAAGGAACTGCACTTCAGCAGAAGCTTTACATTTGGGTATTAACAGAAACCCAAGCTGAAAGAGTCTGCTAAAAGGCACGCAAGGAACCCACATCAACCAAGACAGCAAGGCTTGAACACTCCAAAAGACACAGTTCATGTCATTTACGTCCACAGAAAATACAATCTGCTCTCAAACGTGCTACATGAAGACACTAAAGGCCAAAGGGTTTCTTAAAGGCTTGTAGATTTAATTCCTCCATGTCAGCACTTGGACAACCAGAGACAAGACTAAATAAAATATGTACAACAGCTTTAAATGTCAATAACCCTGGCAGTTATAATGCCTGATGTTAACACATTCATAGTTATAGTACTCAGTAGAACAAGACACTGAATATTAATTGTGTTTACTAGTAGTATATACTACTACTTCTTCTAGTACTTTTTTCATTGTTACATAACACTTCCAAAGCTGAAAAGGGAGCAAAGACCAGAGAAATCATTCTTGTTTCACAGACTGTCTCCATGAGACAGAATGACACGTTAAAGACTAAGTTTTCTGTCCAGGCATAACATTACCTGTAGCTATTTTTTACCATGGCAAACAGCCAGGGTGCAGTTTGCACCCCGAGTGAGCTAAGGAGAGGAGGAAGCAACAGCACCCACTGCACTTACTTGCCAAGGGCAGGCTGACAAGCTGCATGCACTTCTTGCACATGATGGACCCGCAGAGGCGGCAGTGGTGGCGGCGGTTGCGAATGCTGAACTTGCTGCCACAGTCTGGGCAGAAGGGAACATCCTGGTCACTCACCCAAGGCACCACAGACTTCTCTATAGCTGTGATCAAGAGGGGAGGGGATATGCACAACCTCAGATACTGGTTCAGCTAGCTCCTCAGCCAGTTAAAAACACAGAGGCAAACAGGCCAAGGTAAGCTGTACCAACCTCTTACTTTAGCGGAATCGGTGTTTGCTCTGTCGAACGACGTGAGCTAGCAGAACAGAAACAACACATTTAAGAACTATGCATTTAACAAAACTGTACTTTTTCAAGAAAAAAAAAAAGCAACATAACCCAGCCCAACAAGCAAAAGAAACCTGTCTTGTTTGAGATAGGAGTCTCAGCCTATTTTCTACCAGACTCTACACCTTTCCTATTTATTTCTAATGCCACATTCATACAAGTAGTGCTAAAAAACAGCTGCCAAACCTGTACAAATCAGAGTATTCTGAACATAATCTTACAGCATCCAACATTACTGCATCTGAGACAAAATCTAAGTATATCATTGGTAGACTTTGAAGAATGAGAAGCTGGAAGAATCATGACAAAACCATTAGAAAAGACAGACAAAATATCCACAGAAACAGTCTTGAAGCACATGGAAATCACCTCTTCAGCCTGGAGACAGTACACAGGAACAGTAACCATGTCCACAGTACAGGGGCAGACCAAACACAGTACTCACTGATAAAAGAGTAAAACTGTAATGTGTGAAGGTCACATTTTAGTATCTTTTATAAAGTGCACTGCTAGATAAATGAGCACACTTAATACCAATATATATTTTATTTTTTTTAATCTAGTAAACATTCAGAAAGCTGGAATATAAAAAAGCAGCAATTTTACCTTTTCTAACCTGATAATTAACTTATTGACTTCAACTACATAGTGATCAATCCTGGCTGCTCGATGCTTCTTGAAATCAGAAAGATGACTTCTCATAGCACCTAGAGACAGAAAGTTTTCACAGTCACCTGGATGGTATGGATTTAAGTGCATTTAAATGCCTCCTGAAAGACAGTGCTCTCTTCATAATTTAATTCTCACTTTCAAGTCAAATTTTAAAGACATACCAGAATCCTACCTTTTCACAGTTCTGCTCTAAATAAAACATGCTGATTAAAGCCTAATCTCCAGGCTAGCAATAAAGAGTCATTTATTTCTACTACAGAAAACAAAAGGCACTGTGTTAAAGTGAACATCCGTGCCAAACTGCTCCCTCTTCATCCCTCAGTTACATTTGGCAAGCTCGTGTCAACTGGTATTCTCAAACCAGCTCCCTTTCATCTCCTGGCTAGGTGTTGAACAAAGGAAATAGGCAGATCCAATGATTCTTGGAGGTTTTTGTAATTACAGGACAGTCAAATGATCCTTGAAACTGTACAAATTTAGATTTATATTCAGAGGTGTGGGTTTGGCATTCTTGGTTTTGTTGGTTGTCGTTTGGGCTTTTTTCTGGTTTGTGTTTTTATTTTTAAAGTAATCCTTTTTTTAGTGAGGGATGATCTACACCACATCATGATCATGTCCACAGAAAAGGCTGAAGGTATTAAATCAATGGACAACCTTTTTGTCAGACATGTAAACTAACAGCTACTTTTAGCTAGAGCCCAAAAACTGAAGATTTTATACAGCTAGTTTAATTATTAACTAATGGATTATCTGTTTTGTAAAAAGCCCCAGGATGGCTGCAGAACACCTCAGCAAAACTAGCTGCACAGAGGTACAAACACAGCCAGCAGAGCTCAACAGCTCAGTCACAGTGACAGCACAAACAGCTGTCCTGCTCTCCAGGTTAGGTGGGGTACTCCTAGACACTTTTCCCCACATGAATTTGCAAACCACAGCCCCAGGCTACAGCCAATCACTCATGATACAGAGTTATTCCATCCAACTGCAGCCCCTTCCCAGTTAACAGACTATCCCCATTCTGCATCACTTTCTATCTCTCCTACCTACTTCCTGGGGCTCCCACATGTATGGATCTACTCCACCATAGCTGAATGACTCGTATCTCTCCTGAGACCCAGCATCAGTTCTGTCGTCCCCTTCACGTTTCAGCAGCTTCTTCTTTGCTCTTTTGGCCTTCTGGACTAGGTCTGGAAAGGATAAACACAACTGTCAAGTGACAGATCTGTCACATAAAACCATTATGGAATGTTCCTCATCTTTTAGCACATTTCTTTTTCCTTGATGACAAGTTCACCCTCAACATGTTCTGTTTAGAACCAGAATGCAGTCTGGACAACCACAGATGACATGAACTACTCTAGGTTATCAGTCATAAATTAGCACTAAAGTCCCACTGACAGAACAGTAGTTCTAGACACTCCATGCAGAGACTTCAGGGTAAAACAGTAAGTTGTCTTAAGCTATGGGGCTATTTCAGACCATTCTGGGACATCATACAGATAATAGTTCAATTCTCTTACTTCCCAATGATTTTCTTAGGATTCAAGGAAGTTCAACACATTACTTGTCTCCTTGCACAACTACAAGCTAGGAATTTCAGTGTGCTTGCACACCTACATTTCTGAAGTACTATACCGCCCGCTGCATCACCTCATATGAATGCTAGTGATAGGAGGGCAATCCCCTGGGCCAAAAAAACCCACCAGGAACCTGAAACTTCAGAGCTTTAATTGCCCTTGCAGGTACATTTCTCTTGGATGCTAGCAGAGGTTGAGGGCACTATTCTTCTTGCCAAACACATTCACTATCCCCTTGGAGTAGAACTTTTATGCAGCAAGATTTCTAACAAGCTGCTGGGGACCACGAGTTAGCATGTCCTCTCTTATTTCTCATTTAGTGACCAAAACTCTGAAACTTCCACCTTGACCCTACTGGAGCCTGTATCCCTGAGCTTCAGCCATCAGCACCTCCTGCAGCCATGTACTTCCCAGCAGTTTTCAGCTGCTGAAGTCATGCTGCCTCACAGACATTCAGTGATGACTTAAAACACACTTCCTAACACAACTATGTCAGATTGGCAAGGCTTTTGCTAGTACTGTAGCCTCAGCTAAGAAATGGGGTTTGTCCCCTTTTCCCTAGCAATGCCAGCTAGACACCCAGTGAAGTTTACTCCACCTGAATATTCACACTCACAAATGAAAGCCCAACACACTCCAAAGGGTGGCTCATGGCTTTGCTACAGACAAAAGCTTTTCCAGCAAGTTTCATAAACTTGTGATGAAGTCTAACAACCACCTCCCTATGACTCGACCTAACTAGTAAGATGATGTGTGAGCATTTCTAGAACCCAACAATTAGGACAGCTGCAGTTCAGCAAGAGCTGTGCAACCACCTGTGATGCAGTTTGGACACCAGTCCCTAAACCAGGTAATTTCCACAGGTGACTGCTGGCCTGCCTTCTTCCAGAAGGGACTTGGCCAGCACACCATGGCACGAGTAACTAGGACAGAAAGCAACCAGACAAAACCAACATCTGGTGTGTGAGCAGATGAAAGACAGCCCAAGAAGCCAGAGCACACTATTTCACACTAAAAGAACACTAGAGAGAACAAACCAAAACGCAGGTGCCTTGCATCGAGTAACAGGCATTTGGGAAACCCTTCCAAGCCAAGTGGTTGTTGCTGGGTTTCCTCTGACCATGATGAAACTATTGCTGTTCTGGTTCCAATGCTCCCCAAGAGCACCTGCTGTACCTGTGATGAGCATGGCTGCAGTACTGGCCCCTCTGCTCCAGGAAGAACACAGCCCAAGAGCCAAGAAGCAGCCAGACTAATGCAAAGCAACTTCGGAGTCACAAAATATTTAAGAGAGGCTGGTTAAAAACCCAACTTTGTTGAAAAAAAAAAAAAAATACTTTTGAAGTAGTAATCATTAATCTCACGGGGAAAAGTGTGCCTGTGAGGTAAAAACTCAAGAATGCCAGGCCATGAGTATAATAAAATAAAAAGGGAAATACTTTAGTTAAATGGAATACAAAGGGAGTTTTCTAACACCAGTAGAAGTTGGTAAATCACAGTACAGCCCCAGGACATTCCCAGCATATACTGCCAGCTCCACCACCCACATCCATTTCCCTTTTCCCACCACCAATCTGCCTTAACTTTACTGTGACTACAGACTTATCTGCTGCCAAAACAAGGGAGCAATTAATTGAGACATGGCAAGTACCAGAGATTCGACAGACTCTTGAAGTCTTCAAGTACTACTTGGGAATTCCTGTGGGTCACACTCTAAATTGGAATTTTCAGGTTAGAAAAAAAAAAAAATCAGTAATAGAACATGCCTAAATTCAGACGTTTGAACAGTGATGTCTTTTCAGCACCTGCTCTAAAATTTACTTCGTGAAAATGTCGGGAATAAAGCGAAACTGATGCTTTATCCTAGAGTGATCTGTGTAAGAATGGAGCCCCACACGTCGCTTTAACACCTTCAGTGACTGCTTCAGCACTCGCAGAGCTGCAGAGTCCGCAGCTCAGGCCGCTCTCGGCACGGGGCTCTCCCGGAGAAGCCCAAGGCGTTCCAGCCGCCGCCACGCCCCTTACTTTTGAGCTGTGCCCTGACGTCTCTGTCCTCCCCGGAGTGCTCCTCCTCATAGTGCGCCTGCAGCTGGTAAAAGGACTGGAGGTCCTTGAGGCACAGCGGGCACAGGAACCCTTCCCGCATCTCCCCCGGGTCGCCGAACGGCGGCGGGCAGCCGGAGGCCATGGCGGCGGGGCCGGCGGGCAGCGCTCGTTCCCCGGCCTCAGCAGCGGCGCGGCGGCGCGGGGCGCGATCGCCTCGGGGGGACGCGGCGCGGGACCATCCTCCGAGACTTCCTGAAAGACAGCCGGGCGGCGACGTCGGGCGGGCGCCGCGGCCTCACCCCACGCCCTCCCTGGCCCCTCCGGGCCGCCCGCGCCGAGGCCCCGTGCGGGGTGGGGGGCGCGTCCCGCGGCTCCGCATGCGGCACCTGCTCGGCCGGCAGCACTCCGCACAGAGGAGAGAGCCCGTGCGGCGAACGCGACGCCCCAGGCGCGGGACGGCGGCCCCAGCCCGGTGCAGGCCGAGCGGGGACCGCGGGCGGGAAGCGGCGCCACCTGCGCACGCGCACGGGAGGGGGAAGCACGCGCCTCGCCCCCCGCCCCGGCCGCGCGAGGGGACGCGGGGAAAGGGGTGGGGCTTAGCGCTCGCGCCGGAGGAGCGGCAGCGGGGGATCCCCCGCCCCGCCCGAGGGGAGGCCGCCGGCCCGGAGGCGGCAGCCAGGCCTCACCGAGCCGCCGAGGCGGGAGGTGCGTGTGTCCAGCGGCGGGCGGCCCGCGCTCCCGCCGCCTGCCCGGCAGCAGCACAGCCCGACGGAGGACGGGGACGAGCGCCGAGATCCCGATGGGCGGGAAGGGCGGGGACGAGGGGAGCTTATCCGGGGCCGGGCAGGGACGCGAGGCCCGGCTAAGGCCTTTGCTGCCGAGCGCAGAGCTATCGATGGAGGGCGGGGCGGTGCCCGCTCCCTGCTGCGGCCCTGAGCGCTCGGCTCAGCGCCCGACTCCTGTTCTAGTTCCCCGTCAGGCTCCGAGCGTGAGTTGTGCCTTCAGCCCCCGTTTTTATCACTCACTGATGCCTTGCGATGCTCACCCGCGCCTGAGTGCCGCTGTGCGTGCCGCCTGTGTCAGGCCGCACTCAGGGGACTCATTAGCGCTCCCTAACGCGGCACCGCTTCGCAAAGCGCGGGAAAATCCAGGGTTCAGCGGATCCCCATCCCTGAGGCACCTCTGTCCTGACCTGAGGGCTCTGTGGGCGGGGGGCGGGATGGGCCGCCGCAGCCGTCTGCAGTGTTCTGAGGGGCCAGAGCATAGCACACGGGACTGTGCAGTTGTGTTCCTGGCCCTGCAGGGCAGCAGCGAGATACAGCTGGAGGGTCAGTGCCTCGGAGGAGTCACCTGCTGTGGTGTCACCCTCTGTCCTCTGGGTTTGCCGAAGCTGGGCTGTCCCAGCCCTAAGCCAAGCTTACGCCTTGGGAGAGCTCAGGCTGCCCTGAGCTTTCATTCAGTGAAAGAATGTTCCAGAAACACGAGTGTCTGTGGAATAGCTGTGAGATCTGTGAGTAGTGACTATGGGAGGGGGGACACGGAAATAATGGAAAAGAAACGCCAGGGCGGGTGCAGGGCTTGTGGCGGGGTTTCTGTGCATTTCGGTTGTCTTCATTGCGTGTTAGAGGCAGCGGGCAGGCACAAGAAGGGCGGGTGGAGAATGCAGCGCGGCCTCTCGCTAGATGGCACACCAAGCACGTCTGAAAGCAGCCAAGGGGCCTCGCCAGTGGATCTCCCAGCACACAGGGCTGCTTGGCCAGCGGCTGTGGATTTCCCTGCGGCAGGGGGGCAGCTCTGCCTCCTGAGCTGTGTGGCCCTGGTGCCCAGGCAGCTCGGCCCTCCCCTGCCTTTCACGAGTAGTAGGCATCGAGTATAAGGAGAAGCGAGACTGTCCGGGACAGCAAACTGTCCTCAGCTCCTCAGACGCAGTAGCTGCTCGTTTTCAGAAGGAAAATAGTTAATAAAACTGTTAACAGTTAATAAGATTGTTAATTATTATTGCCTTAATAAAACTGAATACAGGAGGGAAGTCTAGCAGCAGGCTGGGGTGCACAAGCTGTACAGTGAGGGCTGCCTGCTGTGGGCTGTGACAAGATGTGACGTGCACTAGAAAACAAACAGTGTTTAGTTAATTGTGCTCTTTTACATGTTCTGCATTTGATCAACGAGTATGAATCTTTTGGAATTACTGATAAAACACCATGTGTCAATAATGCTCGGAAAAAGAGAAAATGCCATTTGTTTATATGTTAATGTGAATTCCTTCAGCACTTCCCAGGGAGCTCATTCCCCATTAAGAGATTGTACCTGTTGAAAAGGATTTGGGTCTTGGTGAGAGTATTAGACCCTCATACCGTGTCTCTCAGAATTAAAGCAGAAATAATCCAAAGTTGGCATGCCAGGTGTAGAGATGTGTTGTGTGGCGTCTGCTCCCAAAGGGCAGTTTGGGCTTCTGTGTCCCAGAGAGCCCCACGTCACTTCACAGAGGTGGAGCATAATCTGGGTTTGTGCTGGAGTCAGTAAGAATAGACTTTGGCTGTGTGTCACTTAGGATGGTCACACTTTCCCACACAGTGTTTACAAAACAAAGAAATGCAGGTTGGTCCAAAGCAGTCCAGTTTCTCTTCATCCAGTTAGTTGCAATAGGAGGAGAGGTATTTGGGACCAAATTCAGCCTTACTGAAATGCCACAGATGGTGTCTGGGACTGCATGTAAATCAGCAGTGACTTCTCATTGTGCATCAGTGCAAAAGAGCAGCGGCGCAGGAGGGGAATGTTCCCAGCGCTTGCTGAAGCAGCAGGTGGAGCGTGTGCTGCCCTGTTTGCCACTGCAGTGCAAAGCTCAGCCCCGTGCCAGTCTCATTGCTCAGTCCTCTGCTGCACTCCTTTGCAACACCGAGCTGCAAAAGTCTGTCTGTGAGATTTGTAGTGACTCCAGCAGTGCCTTTCAGCACCTGGTCTGTCTCTGCGTTGGGCACTGCTGCTGATGCCTGAGAGGAGTCAGTGGGAATACAGGTGGGGAGAGGGACAGAGCCCTCTGGAAATGCCCTCTGGGAAGCCACTCTGTTCAGCTGCTTGTCACAACCAGTGCCGTTTGGAACATCCAATAATGAGGTCTGGTCCCAGCACAGGAGGGGTAAATGTGGATTAGAAGTAATTCTTTATGATGTCTGTCTACTTCTGCACAAAAATGGCTAGCTCACTAAGAGAAGGTTTTAAATATCTGAAAATTAACAGTGTTGAGTTTAATACAGAAAGTGTGGAAGCAGAGTGGAAAATCAGAATGCTCCTCCTAAGTATTCCCTATACTAAATAGCTAGCTAATTTAACTTAATGCTGCATTTTAAATTGGCCTAAATTCAATTTTATAATTTAATAATATGTTTAAATAATAATAATTTAAACATCCTAGCATTGAAATGCACAGCACAGAATTCTTCCTACAACTTGAAACAGTCTGTACTTTTAATTTGAGAAAATTGTTTGTTTGTTTAGCTGGATTGAAACCAACATTTTCTGTATTTTTGATTTTGTTCAGAGAAGTAAAAAAACCACATATCACTCTGTTTTAACGAAACTGGTCTATTCAATACTCAAGTTGCTATAGTAAACATTTTGATACACAGCAAGCTTGTCTGCTCAGAGAGGACAGAAGCTGTGTTTCCATGCCAAGCCCATGATTTCCCTGTGTTTGCAGACTCGTCAATCAGAACTGACAGCATGATGAATTCTGAGAGCTGCAGCTGATGAGAGCCCGTGTGGCTGATTTGCCTGTTAACTGCTTCAGGACTGGCAGCCAGTCATCCACACCAGTGTACCTGGTCCCGAGCCCTGCAGAAGAATCTCGTGGTCCCCAGTGCCATGGCTGGCACCACTTCTTCACAGAGACAGACCCAGGACTCCTCTGCATCGACATCTCATGTCGTGTTTTAGGATCCATATGCCAAGGTGTGGATGGTTCTGGCTCACTGCAGATCTCAGGCACACCTGTTTGGGTGCTATCTCCTGTAGTCTCTCTTGACCTCCATTTCCCCTACAGATCTGTTCAGCAGCCAGTGCCCGTCCTGACAGCAGCTTGTATGAACTCTGTGAGTAGTGGATATGCCATGGTTAATAATTTGTGATCTTTTGCAGCTCTGCTTTGCTGTCTTCAACAACACCTGCTGCTCCAGAGGGTTTGCTTTGTGTCTTCATGCTTTGGCTCAGAGAGCCTTTCATCACATTTTACTGTATGTTTTGTTTGTCTTGGTTTTTCTCTCCTTTTTAGAATCACTTCTCCAGGCACCTCACACACATCAATACCAGCTTCAGAACCAAGAGGGAACCTAGGCTGGAAATGTGTTATCTGTGAAAGCTGGTTTAAGACAGCAATCATAGTTCAGGCAACCTCTTCAAAGCAGATCACTTTCCCTAGTTTTCTCACACATAACCTAATATTTTCCCTATACCAGTCAGCTGTTAAAGTGTCTACACTGTATTATACTCAGTTGCATTCAAATGGGGTATACTCTTTAACAGAGCAGTTTGGATCCAGAATTACTTCCATTTTGCTGGAGTATTTGCATCCTTTATTAACTGCAGATTTTCCCTTTGGTCTCTGTGTTCAGCATGAATCCTTCCTTATTACCTAGTAGGATTGGGAGTTGATGCTGTATTTGTTGAGAGGGAAGCAGGACTTCTGCACCCCAATGCAGATAGTCCACATACCCATTTGCTAAACACAGAAGGATTTCTGAGTCTGCCTCTTCTGTTTCTTGTCTCCGCACAGCCTAGACTTCACTTGGGCTCATCCCTCTGCAGCGCTTCCACCTGACTGCATTTGGTCTTAGTTTTTATTCATAGCAATGTCCTGACTGAGCTTTAACATTCCAGCTGGCTGTTTAATGTTAACTGAGTTCCCAGGCAGGCAGCCACTCTATTTCAGCTATGGTGATGATGCTGTTTTCAAACTTTCTCCAACTAATGAGTCATTAAAAATAGTAATAAAGTGGTTTGTTGGAGCCACTTTTCCCTGGGAAGCACTCAGCCCATGCTAATTACAGTGGGTAGCAAAGAGGTCAAGGCTGTGGGAGGGGACACAGAGCAGTAATGGTGAGAGGCGTAGAAAATAGTTGCAGAAAATGTTAATTATACATCTTGTTCACATGAACTTCCTCCCATTGAAAACAAAGCTCATTTTGAAGACACTTGTAAAAGTTGTTCTTCAGGAATCAAATTCCCTTATGTCTCAGTAACTGGTAACTTGACAAACGTAAAACTGCAGTAAGCAAAGAACACATCTGTGCACAGTTGTTTTACTCTCAGTTAAAGCTGAAAATAAGATTGTGCATGACTGTGGGGCCAGGTTTGGGCCAGTGCACAGCTTGGCTCTGTGGACCTATTCCAGGTGCTGCAGAGGACAAGGGAGATTTTTCCACCGACTTCCACAAGCTTTGGATGGAGTCTGCTGTTGGTTTGTTGTAATTCCTGAGGAACCATGACTGTCTCACAGATAGTCCACTCCAAGGGATGTGGCAGCTGAAATGCCCTGTCCTGCAGCTGTCAGAAGGTGCCCGTGTGACTGAGCAGAGCTCTGACATGCAGATGTGTGCTTGGGTGGTCAGTTCTGATGCAGGGTGCCAGTGAGGGAAGGTACCAGTAACAGTGAGATGATGCCAGTTAACAGCTTACACCTTACAAGCTGTGTGCTTCAGGTGGCTAGGAGATTGCAGAGCATTATGGTGCAGAAGGAGGTTCTTTTCTGGTTAGCTACACTCCAGAGCCAAACAGCTCTGGTAAATCTGACAGATACTGCAGAACCTGTGTGTGTGTGTGTGTGTGTGTGTGTGTGTGTGTGTGTGTGTGTGTGTGTGTGTTGCATAGTCACCAATGGCAGAGGGTCCTGTGAGATGTTGCACTGGTGTGGTGGTGTGTGCAGCACTGCAGAGGACAGGAAGACCTTCAGAGAGGTGACACTTTCATGCAGGTGCTGAGAGGACATGTACTTTAAAATCTGGACAGGTTTTGTTGGGAAGACTGAAATATTGTTTTGAGTTACTTAAAAAAAAAGTACTCTCCTTGAGGTTTAAGAACCATTACCAGAATTGGTATATGAAATGCTATTCTTTAGGGAAATCTTTTTTCCCTAAAATGAAAACTGAACATTTAAAAGGCATCATAAACAGAAAGCGTGCTGAAGGAATTGGAAGTGTATGGAATGTTCCCAGCTACCTCTGAGGATTTCTTCAGCACTGGTTAATTAGAAAACCCCTAGACAGAAGAGGTCTGCCAGTTGTCACTTACATTGAACAGCATACTAGCTCCAGAGCTAGAAATTATTTGATAGACCATGTTAAATGTTGGTCTGCCTGGGAGCATCTCACTTCAGAAATTCTCTAAGATGATTAATTATTCTTCAGGGTAACTAAACCATATGGCAAAAACAACTTCTGTAATGGAGGAAGTGTTCTGAGGCACTGAGGGGGGAAACTTATTTAAAAGGAACACTCAAAGCATTTAATGTGTCTTGGTGGTATTGAGAAGGATGAATGTCAGTGGAAAACAAATTCATTTGCTAAAAAAAAAATTATCACAGTACTGACATGCTCTAACCTCTCTACAGAGGTACAATAAGTGATAGGAAAAAATGCAGTGATATGGATAAGTGCATTAATTGCGCACATCTGTAAATCTGTTGTTTATACCTTCGAGCAAGAAATCAGATTTCTAGTACAGTTCCCTGTGAACTTGGTGTCAGGGCTGCTGTGACACATGCTTCTGTGTGCCACACAGGTAGGAGGGAATCTCACCTAATATCCTTCCATGTAGGTATCAAAAGTTTTATGTATAAACATGTGTTGACCACCAGCATGAAAGAAGTGTTCCTAGAAAAAACACCCTTTTATATTATTTTATTTATTTGTATTTAGCTTGGATTGCTTTGTGTTTTTCACTCTATTCGAGTGTGTTTGCACAACCAATAAGGACACCAGAGTTGACTATTGAAGTTTATTGAATCATTCATATGAAATAAACACTTCTGGGAGTCTGACCATGGGAAATAAAAGCATTCCTTTGAGAGGAATCAGAAATCCTTGTTGGAAGAAAAGGATGTCTGTTTCTGTCTGAGGCAGAGGAGTGGCTCCAAGTGGCACGAGTGAACGTGGGACACGGGGCAGGTGTCCAGTGGAGTGTACACGGCGCTGGGGCTTGAGATGCTCGGGACCCAGAGCCTGTGCAGCCTCTGAGGTGAAAAGGGGTATTATGAGCTCGTTCCAAGTCACACTGTGAAGTCAGTCTTCTGGTGTGTTCCAGTTGGAACCGTTCCTATCTCTGTTTAGTGCTTACTGTCTGGACAGAGCGTAGTCTGCAAGGGTTCTGGTCTCACTAATGTATCATTTACAATTGAAAATCTATTCAGTTGTTTGTTTGGGTTTGGGGTTTTTTTAATAAGTGGCATATATTATTCTTTTTTTCTCCATCTCTATTAATTTACTGATTTCACTGACGTGAATGGAAAGCATATTTATTCCATTAAAGTGGATACTAAAGTAGAGAATCGGAACAAATATTTAAGAGCCTGTTTTAGTCATTTGGGAAACAGAAAATTGGACACACATAGTGAGATCATTCTGGGGTCTGGGCCCAGAAGGAAGTGAGCATTCTTAACTTCCTAAAGTGGGGAAGGTGGAGACTGTCAGTACGTGTCTGTCCCGTTCAACTGGGTCCTTTAGTTACCTGGACAAAGCCATTAACTTAAAGGGAGCATTAACACACTGGAAGGTGAGTGCAGAGGTCAGCAGCTGGAAGCCAAAAGGGAGTGAACAGAAGTTTTTAGTGATCTGGCAGTTTACTTCACCAAATGCAAACAATACACAATTATTTGTCATTCTTCTGTTTCACTCTCCCATGCTGATCTCTTCCCTGGGTGCTGACGTTTTTCTTCTACCCTATCTTTGCTAACATCTACTAAGCCAAGCAGTAAGCTGCCTTTGTTGCAGGTCAGGTACTCCTGGGAGGTGCAGGGACCTGCATCATCCGGGCTGTCAGAATTCCAGTGCCTTTTTCCAGCATGCTGCTGTTTCTCACCACGTTGGTCATCTCCCTCATCATTCCAGCCTCTTATGCTAGGATGCTGGTGCTTGTACATCAGATACCTTCGGCCTGGATGCTGTCTTTTGGATAACTCATTCAGAGGGGTCAGCTGTGCACCAGGGATGTCAGGATACTGATCTGACAGAGACCTTCTGCCAGGATGCTGTCGCTTTTTCAGCTCCAGATAGTGCTCAAGGTTGCCTTCTTTCTGTCTTTTCCCTGGATGCTGCCTTTTCTGGATGTCTCTGTAAGATGTGTCTTCCTCAACATCTCTTTTTCCAGGGTGCTGTCTCTTCTCCAGGTCACTTAGGTACCTTTTCCCGTGGTGTTTTTTGGACAGCCATTCTGGCAGAGGGACATTTGATTCTGTCCAAGGGAAAGAGAAACGTTAATGTTACCCCCCCCAATCCTCACTAAGGAAATGGGAGTGTGGTGCAGGGCTGTAAACCGTTGCTCACTGTGCCCATGTGATTGCACAGTGGACTGGATTGCTGTGGGTGGCATCAGGCAGGCCATTCTGGGCACGTTTTCAGCGGGGTTCCGCGCTAGGAGCCCACGGCAGCGGCACCGGGAGGCGCGTGGCCCAGAGCCGGGTGAGCTGAGCAGCTGGAGGAACTCAGCTGCAGGAGCTGGGTGGGGTGTGGAAGGTGTCATGAGACAGGGAAAGGAAAGGGCTGAGATGCAGGTAGAAGCAGGGACATTTGAAAGCCAGTTCCCAGTCATAACTGACTTTCTAACCTTCCCCTCTCCTTAGTTAGAGTAATGAATATATACATTAGAGCCTGGGAGTTTACATTGGATTTAATGACCTCAGTCAAGTACTATGCCAGCAAACCAGATAAATGTTACCAGTATTATATATACCTTTATTCATCTCTTCTTCCTTTTCGGCTTTCTTGACAGCAGCCTGAAGAACGAGGCTTTCAGATCTCCGCAGGATGGCATCCAGGGGACTTCTTCCCATGTTCTCACTGCCCTCTGGAAGGGGCCACCCCCCGTCGAGGCAAACACCAGACAAGGTCAGGCAGAGGAGTAGCAACGGTAGCTGGATAGATAGCATTGTGGGACAGGGGCTCCTGCAGCTTCCACGGGAGAGAAAGCAAAGGGTAGGAGGGTGGAGCAATCAAACCCAGCAGTACGAGCAGTATTTCCAGTCACTGACAAAGCAATGTGGCACTGCTGTGGGAATTAAGTCTCTCATGAGGGTCCTTCCTCATTTCGGTTATTAACCTCTCCATTTATTTTATATGCTTCAGATGATATGTAAATTATTCACAATAATAAAATCCAGGCACTTGTTCATTTTTCTGGGAGAATAAATATGAGTATTTCAAACACCTAACTTCCTGATGCACCAGAAGTTCCTGGTTCTGAAAGCCAGTGATTCTGCTTTGCCTTCTGACAAGAAGCAAATATAATTCCTCTCTTCACCTCTGTGTTAACTGTTGTCCCCACGTGAGGTACGGATGTATACCTGCACTAAGCATCTCCACCAGTTAATTCTCTTTGCTAAAGGTCCATGTTAAAATCATGCTGGGCTTTGCAGCACTTTAATTCCAGCTTTAGTTAAAGCCCAGCCCTAACAGTCCATTTGTTTTTTTACTATCTATTTCTATGCATTTAAAGTACCACATGCCTGTGTACATTGTCAGTGCCATAAGGTAGCTGTGCTCTGTTGGTCAGGGAGATTTCCTGTACTGGAGAGGCATCTTGTATTTTTTTCAGAGGCATAACAATAGTCATGTCCTTTATTACCTCTTGCCCAGGTAACAAGTGTTCTCTTCTAGCTAGCGCTGGAATTCCTAACACACCATGCATTTATTTTCTGGTAAGCAGAGTTCCTTCAGTAGAATGGAATACATCTTTAATATTAGTATAGCAGTCATTTAGTTTAATTATATCTTCAGAACATAAAAGAAATGCACAATTTTACTAAGTTTTCCACATTTTTAAAGTAGAGAGTCAGTTTATTATGTCTCTTATTGGCAGGTTTCTATCACCTCTGATGAAGTGATATAAAAATATCACATAGGCTGTTTGGTTCAGAGCAATCTTTAGAATCAGAATCACATAAAAAGGAAATGGTTTGGTAAATTACCTGGTTTGTAGTTCAGATTTTTGCTCGATGCATCTGCCAAGGGATTGTTCAGTCCTTTAAAGCTGTTTGCACATCTGAGCTTCAAAGTTGCCCTTTTCCTGCTGCAGAGCACTGTATCCAATAGGACTGTTGCTAAGTTCTCTCTGGATGGCTTGTGTCTCCGTACTTATACTGTACTGCCTCTGGACCCTTTATGCAAATAGCTGTGAGGTAATTTAGGTGATGTGTTGGTTTACTTTTTTTTTTTTTCCCCTTATACTGATACCAGAGATTGCATTTGGAATGCATTTTACAACTCTGATAGTTATCTGCTGACCTTGGTATATCCATGCTTGACCCCCAGAAATTGCTATTTTTCCATTCTTTAAAGAGATTAAGTTGTATTTTATGTAACACAGGATAGAGAAAAGGAGGGTTTTCTCTGCCTAACAAAAAGAAGCTTGTGTATTATCTGTGAAGCAAGCACTGCAGAATAAATGCAGAGAGGTAGGTATTTTATTAAGCTAAGGAAGAAAACCAGTTAAAACCACGGAATGGATTATGTTTAAGTAAGTTTATACCGTGGGTTCTTTTTTTCTGAGAGACACTATACAGTTTTTGGCTCACAATTCTCTATTTTCTTGGCATAGGCTTCCCTAAACAGTGGATGAACAGCATTCGGTGCTAAAACAGTTACATTGCTGCTCTGTGCTTCAAAAAGCATTACACTGTTGGAACTAGAAATAAGACTCCCTTCCTTTAACCCATCTGTCTGTTGAAGATATTCTTCCAAACAGTACTGCTAAAACCAGGTCATGCAGGGGCACAGCTGAAGAGCTGGTGGCTCTGGCAATCTTAGTGACCTGGGTGACAATACTGGAGTGTGGATTGCTCATGGTATTAAACAGTTCAGGATTCTTTTACTGTTACTTCACCAAGTGAAGTCAATGTTTTTCTGCTTTCCCATGTCCTACCATTGCTATGCACACAAACCCACCTTAGAAGGGTTTCCTCGTTGCTGCCATCAAGGTAAAATTGTCTTTTCCAGTGAGCAAAATACTCAAAAAGAATCTTGGGGTTTAGTTCTTTAGGAAATGAAGCCTGACTTCTTTGCTGACTTTGGTTGAATGCAGCTGTTACCTCAGTCCTATTGCATGAGAGTGCAGTCGTCTTCTCAGCAGGAAAAATGTGTCAGTAATTGTACATTGATGTGCTTTCTCTTTTTGATATTAATTACCCTGCTGTAATTTGAGAAGAGTCCTGGATGCCAGTGCAGTCATTCCAGATTTGCCCTGGGGACTGACTGAGGCTTGCAGCAGTATAACTGCATTTGTAGCAATAACATTTAAAATGGAAAGTATTTTCTTTGTTTGGATTTCTAAGGGAGTTTGAGACATCATGCACCTTATCTGCATATATGCCTGATGCCTCAGATTGCATTAGAACACATCTGTGGCTTTATGAAGATGTTATCTGTGCCAGTCTAAAACCACATCAATATTGTTTTCTGGAGCAGGCATCAGAGCCACGGATCTGCAGTGCAATTCAGAGATCAGGCAGTTTGCTACAGCAGGCCAGGAAACAATGACTGGGCAAAGCAAAGATCCCTGTAAAGAAGTTTTAAGCAATGCACTAGGGCTTTGCAGGAATCTAAAGATTGCTGGAAAATGTTTTAAATGCTTTCATTAATACCAGAGTTGCTTGTTTAACAAAGCAACAGCCTTCAGATTTGCCCTAACAAAATCCCTAATCCAGTGTCCACTTTCTCCTTTAATTTAAGTGGTTATCCTTAGAACTTGTCTGTCTGACTTGAAATGATTCACATACTGAACTGAATTTTTAAAATCCCTCACACTTTGAAGCATGGCTTCTGAAAAACATAGATGGAAAAAGAGAAGGTTAAGCAGCTGAAACATTTCCACACATACAAAATAATGTAAGTAAATTAACTCAAGGAACACCTAAGAATTTGATATTCAAAATAGCCTGCTATATGAGTGTATTGCACCTTAGCACTGAGCAAATGATCCAGATTTCACCTGTGATGCCATGGTTGACATACTGAATTTCTCAGCTGCCCAGAAGTGAGAGGATAGCTGAGGCTTATGCTTTGGATCTTTATATGGCTGCAGTTTAATATATCAGCATTTGCCACTTATTTTCAATATGAAGATCCTCATACTATGTAACTATGAGCTGGAAATACTTCTTAGCACGTAGTTCTCCCTCCAGGCTGAAAATAAGCTGGATGGCATGGAAAGCTTGCACATGCTGCTCCATGCAGAAGCCTGTTTCCCACTCTTGGAGGCAAAACGTTTTCTGATAGGAGCTTGTTTCTGTGCTGCATCCCCTGTCAGCTCTTGTGGATGTGATATTCTTACTAAACTGTAAGCTCCAGCTCTCTCAGTTACCAAGAGAAGAACAGATTTGCAAGGTAGGCAGTCCCCTCAGTGCCATCATCTCTGTATTACAGTTACCAGCACCCCCCTCCCAGCTCGTGTCAGCCAGAATCTGTCCAGATACCATCTTCAGTTTATCACTCACATTTGAGCAGAAGGGCATGAGGTGACTTGACTGCTGTGTTTATGTCCTTCCCACTTGAAGATAACAATGGGGTGTTTTCTGTCTGAAAAGCTGAGGTGTAACAAATCCATTGGAGTTTAGATTCCTAGCTATGATGATAATTAAACATTGATGTAATTTTCCATATGTGGCCTTGGTGTTGCTTGGAGATTCAGAAATGAAAATATTTTTCTTTTGGAAGGCCAAATGTATTTACTAAGAGACTAGGAGGAAAAAAATTTAAGGTGAGGAAAGTGTTTTCCTTCCTCTGAGAATGCAAGATTCTTGGTGGCAGTGGACAGAGATCCTGCTCTGTGGGCCAGGATCATCAGAGCATCTCAGCAACAAATTCTTCATCTTTGTAGGAGCTCTGGGATCAATGTTTCCTCAGCATGTAGCAGTCTGAGATCTGGGAACAGAAATACTTTAGTCTAATGAATTTATTGTTTTTCAGTCTGATTTGAAGTTCCTGTATGAAACTTCATTAGATTAGATTTGGCAAATGATCCCTTCTGTGCCCAGCAGTGCAGATTTGTGTTCTAAGACTGCAGTTCAGTTTCCAGTGTGCCTGGCTTCAGCAGTGTGATTGCAGGTTCCCAAACAAGGAGTAGAGCAGCTCCAAAGAAATCGTGGGGTTTTTTTTGTCTGGGCAGAAGCCTGGACCTCCAGCACCTGGTCTGGACAGGAGCAGGAGTCCCAGATTAGCTTCTAGACACTGTGGATGAGCTCCTGGTTCCTGGTATGGGTGTTGTACACACATGACAACGTGTGGGAATCCCTCATCCCAGCAAGCAGGGGCTGGAGCTTCCTTTCTCTTCAGAATGCCCTCTGTGCCAGAAGGAATAGCAGCCAGTGCTAGGTCACAAACCCTGCTGCACTGTTCAGGGATTCCTTTCCCCTAGGACACCACGCAAAAGGAAGTATCTGAGTGGTTTGGATCCAAAAGTCAGGCTCAGTAGAATTCTACAGGGTGAAATTTCACTTGTACCCTCATTCGTTTCATAATCATCATTTCATAAAAGGAATTTCCTTATCTGTTGGCAGAAACCCAGTGTCAAAAAATATTCACAGAAGTACTTGAAGACAGGTCAGCTCGTTTCACTCATTAAAATCTGCTGCCTGATACCTTTGAGGTGAGGAGTCCCTCTAGAGAGCAGTGATGCCACAGGGTGCTACAGCTGCATCCCCTGCAGACCTTCTCAGTGGCTGCACAGTTCTATCCACCATGCAGTGCCCAGCACTTCCAGCCAAGCCTCTGACCCTCTGCTTATTTGTGTCTTATTTTAGACTGACGTAGAAGAGTTCTAATGCTTTGCTGAAAGAAAGTTACATTTAAGCACCTCAAAGTGTCTTTTGTTTCATGAACAATGTCCTTTTCCCATATAGCAGCAGGAAAACTGTTTTTAGTATGCTATCTTTCTTTTTAGAATTCTCTTTTGCGTTTTTTTTTGGCCACATTTTTTTCTGTTTCATTGTCCCTGCAGGTGATTTTTCTATTTAAAAGATTGTTGGAGGCTTATTTTATGAGTGTTAATGTCCTTTCTTCCCACTCACTGCACAATTACTCATGACACTTTTAAGCTGAATTCATAGGCAGGAGAGAGCATTTATTTTCTCAGACTCCAGAGCCATCTTCCAAGCTGTACTTTTCTGTCATGTCATAAACCCAGTGACACCCCAGTCTTCCCCAGGGCTTGTGTCAGCACAGGGTTTGTCTCCTAGTATGTGTGTATTCCTGTGGCTGGTTCTAGAATGGCACAGAGATACCCAACTATCACATTTCACCCCTAAACACAACACTTCATCACCACTGTGATCTTCAACCCCTTTGTCCAACCACTGTCTATCTCAAGTCCCTTGAGCTTCTGTATTGGCTCTGTTGATGACGTTTCTTACTTTTGTTGTAAACATTGTCAAGGGCACACCAGCTTCTGAAAGGACTTCTGAATGGGGAAACCAAGGGACAACTGCTTCAAATGCAGAGTTAGCCCCTTGCGTGGGAGCTGTGGGGACTCAGGTTTGTGTTCCTCTGCTCTCAGGTCACTAGTGACAGAGCCAGAGGGGATGGATTCAGCTGCTCCAGGGGAGGGGCAGAGTGGACATTAGGGAAAAATCTTTCACTGTAAGAGCAGCCAGAGCCTGGCACAGGCTGCCCAGGGAGCAGCCCAGGGCTGAGTCCCCAGCCCTGAGGTTTGGATGTGGGTTTGAGGGACATGGGTTAGGGGTGAACTGTGCAGAGCAGGGTGATGGTTGGACTGGATGACCCCAAGGGGCTTTTCCAGCCTGGATAACTATGATTTTGCAGTGACTGTGAATAGAAGCTGTTCTGTCTGAACTTCCTCTTGCTAACAGTGTTCTAAATTGGAACAACTTGTTTGCTAACAGAAAGGAGAGGCAAATCAGCTCTTCTGTTTTCTCTGGAAAACCTAAAAGCAGAACTTATTTGTATCACTCCTCCCAGTTAGTCCCTTGAATTGAACTGTCCAGGGGGAAGATGATGGAGATGGGTATCAGTAATAGGTGGACAACTGTCTCTCTTCCTGAGTGGCCCTTTCTAAAATGCAGCTTCTTATGAACACGGGCAGTTTGCCCTGCAGGAGGAGGTACCATATTTTTGTGAGAGGTATAAAACCTGCTTCTCTTCATCTTGATTTTGATAACGCCAGAATGTCAGAGTGGAACAGCCACAGGAATCTTTGTGTGGTCCCTATTATCAGACCAGTAATATGGCTTCCCAAAGCAGGCAAGCTCTCAGGAGTACAGACCTTTCTTAGAGCTGAGGAGAAGAAAGGCACTCATGTCTGAAGATTGTCTCTTTTCTTAGGACTAAGGAAGGACTCATGATCCCCCAGAACTGCCAGCCTTTCACAGCTATAGAAATCACAGTAATAAAAGGTGTTATTATACTTAATATACAAATCTTGTATTAAATATTAATCATTGCTGGAGGCAGGGTTCCAAACAAATTGTATCTGCCTAGTCATCAGAATTCACTTGCTAAGTAAGGGGGCTTAGATAATGCTCAGTGGATGTAAAGACACTGAAGTTTAGTGGCTGCAGGCTGCTGTAGTCACAGCCAGCGTGAGCGAACCCCTCGCCAGCAGACACCCCCAGCCAGGGGAGCCTCACCAGAGCCAGCAGCACAGTGTGTCTCAGCCCAGCTCATGTGAAAACCCCACGTTAAGGAGTAGTAAGAGCTGTTCCATTCATTTTCAGCAGTGGGAATAGAGAATCTGGGAGGGGGAATGAAGGCAGCTCCTCTGGCATCTGTCTGCCCAGCACCGCGTCCCCGCTGTGCTGCTGCTGGGTGGCTGCAGCTGCTGGGGAGCTCCAAGGCCTTTGGGGGTAGCTGCTGGTTAGAGCCAAGTGAATGAACTGGCCTCGAGCTCTGGTGGAAGCATTAGTAGCTCTGCTGGCTAATGCTGACTGTCCACTGAAGTGTGAGGAACAGCAGCAAGAGGCCTCTCTGGAGGCTGGGTAACTCTCCGTGGACACTTCTCAGAAACTCTGGAGAGGGCAAAAGCTTCTGCTCTAACTGTAAGCTCCAGAGTTTTATAGTTTTATAAACAGAAAGGTGTAGAAGCTTAATCTGTTGAATTCCTTGACACTAATAGAAAATCATTTGAGGAAATAGCACAGGGAGAGATTAGGGCTTCTGCTTTAAATAATGAATACGATGAGTATTGAACAAGATGAGAACATTAATTTCTGTGCAGGGAAGCGCTTAATAGAATTACTGAGTAAGTTCCAGATGGAATGCACATAGCTCCCCTCACCAATTTAGGTCCATAAGGCCAGAGAAGGCTGTTATATTAGAAGGAAGGGGGAGTATCCCACATAGCATTTAAACTGTTGCCAAAAAGAGTATAAATAACATGTTACTTATATCAGCTAAATTGTTTTATAGTTTCATGAGGAGGCAAACCCAGAGCATTACAACACTAATCCCACACGTTGGTTTACTGACAGACTTTTCAATATTAAACAGCATATTAAGGAGTCAGAACTTGACAGGCTTAATTGTATAGTTAAGAGTCAGTCTAACTCACAGTTTGTTCCTTCTGGGATGGTGGCAGTTTGGAATTAAAGATCTCAATGGATTCACTGTAATGTTTCTTTATTTTGTAATTATCTCCTCCGTGTTTATGCAGGGTCATTTCTACAGTTTTCTAGTCAAGAGAACTCTGAGATTTGGTGAAGAAAGTGGCCCTCCACAGGCAGGACTGTGCTGTGCCCTCTCTCTCATTTCAGACAGTGCAGGACCCTTCAAACCAAATCACTTCAGTTAATGAAACAAGCAAGACCCTTTGTCTCCAGACACCAAAAAAACCCAGCTACCCAGCCTGTTGTTTTTTCACAGCTGCTAATGACAACACTCAGGGGATTCTTGTTCACTTCCAACAGGGAATTAGTCACTGGACAAAGTGAACTTACAGCCCAGCATACCTTGCCAAAATACTGGCTTTAACCTGGGGCAAGTTTTGTGGTGTAGCAAGAAGAGATGAAGGGAAGTTTTATTTGGCATGACAGAAATGGTGGACATCCAGCTTCCTTTTAAGATTTAAGTCTGATTCATACTGTCAAGAATCTTGTATGTCTTGTACACCTACATATGTGTATATATATATACACCCACGATACATCTGCACATATACCTGCAAGTGTATAAAATGACTGAGCAAGTGAGAGGATGGAGTAATCATGTCAGTTTGTGTTGGGCGTAAAAATGATATTTCAAGAGTTTTGATGGCTGTAGACCATCATCAACCTCATCAGGGCCAGTTTGTAGCCTTTGTTGCAGTGTTTCATAATGACTTGAAAAAAATAAGAGTCATTTTATCCTAGCAAGGAATTTCTTGCCACTTATAAGAAAGCTGGTCACTTGTCGTTCCCAGCAGGATGGAGACAACTGGAGTTCCTGCTCTCCAGTTCCAGCGTGGGAAGGTCTTTGCCAGCAGTAGTGGTATCACTACTAGGTTACAGTTTCTGGTACTGTCCATTAGTCCCACTGAGTCTCCAAAACACATGGTAAAGAGAATGGTTAGGGGGGGTTTATTTCTCCCACTCGCACCCATCACTAGATGCAATGGCACCAGTGAAACTGGAAGCTGTTACTTAGAATCCAAGACTTGACTATATCAAAGGCAAGTATTATTGGCTGGAAATCAATCAAGAAGCACTGCAGCTTGTACTTAGCTAACCATGGAAGCCACCAGAGATCTAGTAAGTGCTGATATGCACACACTGTGTAGAGCACAGTAGGTCAGCAAGTCCCTTCTCTGGGGGGGGGTGAGTGAATTACCTGGTTAATGAGGGAAGTTCATAAAGTGCTCTGTTAGAACTGTTCCCTTGCCATCATTCACAGTCATTTAGATGAAGCTTGATGCACAACAGAGAGATTTGGGGGGCAGGAAGAAGATCCACACAACCAGTAGCTCAAGGGAGGTGATTTTCATGGTGTACTAGCTGCATAATGACAAAGTCCTTTTGCACTTTGTATCTTTATAGCTTTCATAGTCACTGTAATAACAACAGACTTCTCCACTGGTGCTTAATGGGCTTGTTTACAAGTAAGGTGAGAGTGGTGGGTATTCAGCTGCCCTGTGGGGGCAGAGATTGTAATTAAAGCTGTTCTATAGGCCAGACCTCTCTTCTCCTGGATGCCATGCTAATGGGACAATAAAGGCACGTACATGACCAATCATGTGTATGCTGAGACCAGGAGTAGCATTAGCTTTTAGAAGTGGCTTCTGTGATCTTCTCATGGCCTCCTCTTCACATCTGGCCAGCTGGCAGTCTCTGCACATCCCCAGGGAAGCCAGTGCAGGAACACATCTCACTGGAGCTACTGGATACTGCTTCTGGAGAGGACTGTGAGGCACCAGGTCTACGTGCTTCTCAGCTCTTCTGTCACTGCCTCCCCCTGGGCCTTTTTGGCCCAGTCTGAATATGAGCAAAGATACATTTAAAAGCAGTTAGAGAATGGTTTGCAGATGCAAGCTCCAGCAGCTGGTGTGTTTTTATAAGCACCAAGCTGGGAGGCCACATGGTCGTTTGGTTAGAATGGAGTCTGAGAGTTGGGACAGCTGCATTCTATTTCTGTCTCTCCCATTGAATTGCTCTGTGACTCTTGGTGGTGCATTAAGGCAGAAATCCAACTGTAGTTAAAACCAGAGTCAGACTTTTCATAGACACTAACTGAAATGAGGTAGATCCTTAAATATACAAGTTTTGTGTTCCCTGTCCACAGATAAGTGACAGTGATACAATAGAGTGACTTTTCATGGTTGTGATGTCCTTTGGAAGTCTCAGACCATGACAAGAGAAGTCAAAAGGGTTGTTAATAGCTGGGATTTATTTTTTTTTTTTAGGAAGCAAGTAGAATTCACTAAACCCAGTAGGCCTGGCATGCAAATCTCAGTCAAGAAAATGTTAAATATAAAAGTTGTGTTTCATTATACTCCAGTGAAGCTTTGATGTGACTGTGATAGGAACTTTTTTGTTAGCCTATCAACACTGATGTAACATCCTATTAAATGAGCAATTTCACAGGATTCTTTCTACAAACCATTGATTACTTTAATATTGTTCTCTTCCAACTTTATTTCATTTTCTGTAGCTGCTGTCAGCTCTGAAGGGGTCTACACTGGCACCTACATGGGGTGATGGAACTCTAGAATGTGCTTCTGGAATGGCTGGAGATGGTCTTCTCATCCCTGAATGGAGAGCTGTAAGGCGTCAGTGATTTTCTGCCTGTGATAGGAGACAATGCAGAGTTCAGAAGGTCTTCAAAGGGATGAGCATAAGGTCATTAATTAAATTCTTATGTTGAATTTGCTCTGTGAGGATCTATAGGTCACCTAGAAAATGTTTATAGATCTAGAAACTACAAAAAAAAAGGAACTAGAAAAAAAGTAAAAGAATATTCTTAAAAGTTCTTTTTGTACCTGCAGTTCCATGAGTGATTCAAAGGCCATCACAAAAGATACAGAGTTAAAACTTTCATAACATTACATTTTTGTAGCTATCATTCAAAACTGTGACCCAACATTTTGACATTTAAAATGGCTCATCCAGGACAAGAAGCTGATAGACTTTTAAAAATACATTCTGGAAGATTGCAGCAATAATCTGTGATTATTTCAGAGCTGCCACTGCTCATGTTGAGTAAGCGAAGCTCAAGTCTTATTGCTTGCAGAAATTATGGAAATGCCAAGGATTGCCTGATAAACAGGTCATGCCACTGGTGACTAACTGCACTTTATAAACACAGTACCTCCATCACTTGAATAACAAATGATCTCTGAGCCAGCACCAGCGTAAATCTCACTGACCTTTTACAACTCTTGTGCTTGTACTGGAAAACAGCAGCTCCATCTTCATTAGACTCCCTTCCAGTTCTGTGTGGGGCCAGCTGCCGAGCCAAGTACAAACCATGCTGGCTTAGGAACAAAGACGTTTTCTTTGCTTGAAGGTACTTAGAACTGGTCCATGCAGCCAGAGTGGGAGACAGAAAAAACACTGCTAACAGATGCTGAGTTAGTGAGACCCTCCTCTGCTCAGCTGCAGTGGGGTTACACTAGTATTTCACAGTCACAGACTGGTGTGGGTGGGAAGGGACCTTTCAGGGTCATCCAGTCCAACCCCCTGCAGGGAGCAGCGACACCTGCACCCAGAGCAGGGTGCTCAGAGCACCAACCTCCCCTGGGATGTGTCCAAATTAGTGGCTGTTGACTGATTAAATTTTCAAAGGTTTATCTTTCCCATTTAGACACAAACTAAGTAGCCAGGTTTGCTGAAGTAGTCATTGTCTTGAGCACTTCTGACAATATATCAACAGTGGCAGCCTCTGGGTGCCACATGTCTCACAACTGTCCCCTCTTCCTGGGTAGCAAAGTGGAAGCAGAGCCCTACTATATGTAGCATGTGAATCAACTTCAGCCCTTCCAGTACTACAGATCTAGGATAAGCCTGTGGTTTTAATAGCATTTAGGTGCTACCTTCTGGAAACCCAAGTGAAAAGATCAAGTTAAATGATTGATATAAACTTATTTGATATTGCTAGAGGCTGCTAAAGGTCTTTGGTTATTTAATGATTTTTGCTTCAGAAAACATGTTAATGTCCTTGATCACATCCATGCTTCAAGGCTGCTGAGATAAACAAATGACTCATGAAGTGAGTGCCTATTATTTTTGTTGCAATATAGAAGGAAAAAAATCAAATTAAGTTGATGCCTGGTCTCAACAGAAAGTTTCTTTGTAGTGATGCTAAAATAACAGTATTTATGAAGCCTAGGAAGTTCTAGAATGTTTCCTGACAAAACCATCTCAAAACCATCTCTAATCTAAGCAGCTATTGTGGAATATCCACACAAGGGTAATTTCTAGGATGATTCTTCTCCAGGGTCCTTGCAGATGCTTCTAACTAAGCTTCTTCAGCTGAGTTCAGTGGCAGTAAGGTTCTCAGCAGTGTGAGAGTTTAGGCCTGACTTGTTCAATGTCTTATTTTTTTACTCCAGTAATGTTGACACAAGCCCTGTAGCCTGTCTAGCAACAGGGACAGAGCACAAATAACAGTTTCTGCTTTAAAGAGACTCACACATCCAACTAAGGAAAAACAATCAATGACCATTTAGATGTTTCTGACTGAACAAGATGTCTTCAAATTAAGTCTTGATACTTCTCATATGAGACTTGAAAATAGAACACTCAGACTTCCTAATTTAGCCACTAAACAGCAGAGAAAGAACTTTTATTGGGTTGTTTGGCCAGGTGATGGGCCTTGTACTTCCACCAGAGTTCTTTTGCCAGGGAAGCATTTTGTCCTTAGAGTATCTGTCACTGTGAAAAAACTACCTTTAGGGGAGCATAAGGACTGCAGAGAAAACTAAAATAGTCAATCAGTGAGCTTGTAATTAAACAGCAGTTGATGATAATTCTCAGATTATTATATTGGTTCAGGGAGCTCATTAGTTTTATAACTAATTGCTGGTGCAAGGGACAAAGCACAGTCACACAGCTGGAGGCACAGAGAGGATAGAATCGGGGCAGCCTGGCTGAGGCCAGTCAACTGGGTCACTGTTTAGCATCATCAGATCTAATTGGAAGTAGTCACTGCAAAAGACAGTCTCATTCTTCCTATCCATGCCATGCTCTTGCTTGCAGCTGCTCAGCCTCAGTCGCTTTGGTTCAGCATTTACTGTCTTCATCCACATGTAGTAAGACCTGCTTCTCTGCGCCAGTAGCTACAGATTGCAACAGACTGTGCTGTGGATCTTTCCTTATTTTACCAAGGGCAGGGGCTACTGTTATCTGCTTCTTTAGAAAAGAAAGATCCCAAACATGTATTTGATTACTGCTTGCCAGAGAGGATTCCGGGGCCTCTGGAGCTGCTCTGTGGTGTTCTTCACAAGAGGCTTCTAGGTAGAACTGAAATACAACTCAATTATGTTTAACTATGACAAGGTAGTGAAGTGTGTAGTAAATGTTATTGTTTCATTAGAAGCTCTGCATTTAATTTAGATAGCCATTTCAGCCCAAATGAGAAATGCTGCTCTCTAATGATAGCACTACCCCATGTAATAACTTTGGCTGGTACCCCAGTGCCAACGCTCTGGCAGTGTAGGCATTCAGCCCCTGAGCAGGGAGGGGAGGGCTGGCTACAAACCACCTGCTCTCAATTCCTCTGGTTGCCTGTTAGCCTTCCCTAATGTTGGCATAGCTCCTTGGATGCCACCAGAGAGCCACAGGAGAGCATATGGTGTAGCCTGTTGTGTCTTGGAAATGATGACCAGGGCTGAGTGGCTGCACTGTCACGTGCCACACTGTTATTTGTGTGCACTTGCCATGCTCCTCCAACATGTGAAACAGGACCACTCTGTGGCACTTCATGCAGACAGTTTCTGTCCCAGAGGTAGCTGTGATCCTTCTTCGTGTCTAACTTATGTCTGAGTTTGCAGCTTGTTCTTCTCTCAGTCATGGCTCTTGGACACAGATAGCAAAGTGGCAGCTTTGCAGGAGCTTTGCTGTGAGAAATACACCATAAGCAGTAAAACTTCCCACTTTCTTCTCCATTGGGTCAAATGTCTGTTTATTTTAGGTTTTAATTAAAAGTTCCCTTATTAATTAAGCTGTTAATATGTACTGCTGTTGATAATTATTGAGCAAAGGATGGTGGGCAAAGAAATTAAATCGTGTGTAGGGATATTACAAAACAATTCTTCAACAAAAATGTCTTATAAGAGAGAAATTAAAACCATGGTGGTGATATGTGAGAACATATATTTCCTCCCACTCACATGGAATTATCAGGTAAACAGACTTAACCAAACTCCTCATCACAATGCCTTTTCTCCTGTCCTTTGGCTTCCCTTGGACATCTGTTGAAACAGCTGTCTCCTGGACCACATCCAGCCAGATAAACAGACTGTGGCACCAAAGACTGAGCACATTTCAAGGGTGAATATGCTGCAAATAATGTGGCAGTTGGCTTCCCTCTCCCAGTTTCATCCTGTATGTCATGGTGGTTGCACTGAAGTAATAGAGGGAAAGAAGTGATTCTTAACAGGAACGAAGATGTGGCCAGCAGGACTAGGGATGATGATTCTCCCCTGTACTCAGCACTGGTGAGGCCTCACCTCAACTACTGTGCACAGTTCTGGGCCCTGCACTTCAAGAAGGTTATTGAGGTACTGGAGGGTCCAGAGGAGAGTGACAAGACCGGTGAAGGGACTGGAGGGAAATTCTGCTGAGGAGAAGCGGAGGGAGCTGGGGCTGTTCAGCCCGGAGAAGAGGAGACTCAGGGTTGACCTTGTTACTCTCTAGAGATACCTGCAGGGAGGCTGTAGGCAGGTGGGGGCTGGACTCTTCTCCCAGGCAACTAGCCACAGGAGAAAGGCCATGGCCTGAAGCTGTGCCTGGGGAGGTTTAGGTTGGACATTAGGAAGCAATTCCTCATGGAGAGGGTGACATTGGAATGGGCTGCCCAGGGAAGTGGTGGAGTCACCGTCCCTGGAAGTGTTTAAGGCAAGACTGGATGTGTGGTGGTGACAACATGGTCCACTTCACAGAATCACAGAATGATTTGGCCGGAAGAGACCTTCAAGATCATCAAGTCCAGCCATTAACCCTACACTGCCAGTGTCCCTAAACCATGTCCCCCAGCACCACATCTATGCGACTTAAACACCTCTAGGGATGGGGACTCAACCACCTCCCTGGGCAGCCCATTCCAATGCCTAAAAGCATTAAAAAAAACCAAACACACTGTGTTGCTCACATATTCAGGAGGTCTTCATCCAAACTTTGAACATCTCATAGTAACTACTGTTTATTACCTGAAATAAACCATATGCACTAGTATCAGGAATTAAAAGCCTTAAAAAAGTCTCTTGGACCTGCTACTCATTTGAGCCACAAAATGGGGAGCTGCCAAGTTGCTCTCATAAATATAAAAAAGTTAAATCTGGTATGGAAATAAGAGCCAGAGTGATTAAGAACTGACTTGCAAAGCCAGGATTAGAGAGTTGTTTGTTTGCTCACAGCTGCTCTCCCCCTCAGCAGCACAATAAAGCGAGGCGTATCTAACATACCTTCTCCTTAATTGGGTAGTGCTCCCAGGGGAATATGATCCACTGAGGCCTTTAAGATCACACCATCATTTGCTGAATTATACCTAATGACTACACATTGTTCCTGCAAAATGCATCTTTATTCCTGGGCAGGTTACATTTCCTTTCAGCCTTTTACCTATTGAGCCAGCACTACCTCATGCAGAACAAACTTCCTTGTTGGCAAGTCTTGTTTATGAGACCAGAAGAAACTTTTCCATCATCTTCTCAATGTCTGACCAAGTCGGTGAGAGAAAAATCTTGTTCTCTGGAGTATGGCAAATTGTAGCTGGTTTTGTAAAAGGAATCAATAAACAGAATGTCTGTGTAGTTGGGGCTACAGAGACAATTAATGTCCTGTCCTCACTATTTCTTTGTGTATTTTCTGTTTTGATTTCATGAAGCATCTTCACCTGTGTGAAAGAGGTGCCTGCACTCCATAGAGCAAATGGTAGTTTCAGTCTTGGACTCCAAGTAGGAATATACTCGCTTCATTACAGAAAATGAGATGTTTGCTGAGCAGAGCTGCAGCATCATGAAGCTTGAGCATATTTACTTCACTTTTTTGGCCAGGGAGTAAGGGCTTGCAGAAAGCTGGTGAAATGATGTATACCTACAGAAAACATTTGTGTGTCTGTCTTCTCTGAGCATTCATGACGACAGGTATGGGCTGAGGAGGAAGGACAGGGTTGGATTCTGATCGCTCTTACAAGTTGTCTCTAGCTGTTTTTACTAGTTGTAACTTGCAACAGAAGAAATACATTTTTACGAGTGCAGAACCATTTTATAACTTCATATTTTTCATGTTAGCTCACTACCATCATTCAGCACATCCTAGCACTTCCTCAACCCACACTTCTAGTCTCCAGAGCCTTGCCTTAAACGAAACAAATACATTGCAGAACTAATCCTGGTTGATACTCGCCCAGCCCTAGGTGTATGCAGCTCCCTTGCCGAGGGAATAGTTTCAGTATTGGCCAACATACTACTCCTGTCTTCTTTCAGTAGTTCTCCCAGAGCTTGCTATGGAATATGAGCATTCCTGTGTCACCCACGTGTTGCCTCTCCTGTCCCAGCTCTCGCCATGGGGTAGGTGGAGCTATGGACTAAGTGATATTATTAGGTCTCTTCTGCAATTAGATGAACATCAAGCTGAGTAACACACCCATCCAGTAGCTCTTACAGTCAGGTAAGTTGTTTCTTGGAGCCTGTACTGGTATAATTTGAGATCAGCACCTGGACTAGGGGGACTTAGAGCTGCTCAGAATGATCTCTGTTGGAACTGGTCTTGGAGCAGTGAATAGCAGCTCTGACTGTGGTGTGCATGCATTAATCCCCAGCTACTTCACCTCAAACAGCCCAGCACACACCACTTTGTTAGGCTTTGAATGCACTCTGCAGTGTTGCTGCCCTCTGCAAGTGTCTTGCAAGCCTCTCAGAATCAGTGACAGGGCTGATTAATGTCAGACAGCAATCCCCTTCAGTCAGAATCCCGCTGTGCTACTAACATACTGAGCTGATAGCAAGGTTACATTGAAGGGTGCAGCCCAGAAAGATGGCTAACTTGGCAAGTTTAACTTGCACTGAAAAATTGAAATGTTTTTTCTTTTCCAGTGTACGAGAACTGGGGTTTAGCACTCATTGTCACAGAGAGAGAAACTCTCCGTGCCACCAAATCGTTCCTCCCAACCTGTCTTGAGTATTGATCCCTTGTTCCTGAGTAAGTAAACCCTGCAGTTGATCATAACTATTTTGGGACATCTCATTCCAGTGACTGGATCAATAATGTCTCTCATGGCCTCCTGCTGTGTGTTCCTGTCATGCCTCAGCACCTCTGCATCACCTGCTGTTCCTCAGGAGCCTGGTGAAATCATTTGCCGTGGTGGTGAGAATGCCGTCGGCCGCTTCACGCTCATTTAGGTGTCAGGCAGGACACGGCAGGAGGCCTTGGATGTGCAGCATTCCTAATGACTGGCAGAATTAACTCACTGCCACACACACTGGGGCTGCACCATTTCCCCTCCGTGTCACATCAACTCAGGCATAATGCTTATAGGATGCTTGTCATAAAGCTGCCTTAGAGCAGAAACGGGGATAAATATCCAGGTTTTCATCCTGAGTAAACCTGTCAGGGAGCAGGGAGGCCACAGGCTCACTGAGGGATGGAGGATGAGGAGGTGAGTGGCAACGAGGTGGGCAGGGTGGGGGCTGATCAAGGCTCGTGCTGCAGTATGAGCCCAGCAAGCCCCGGCTGAGGATGGCAACCAGAGTGAACCAGATCATCGGGGCACTTTGTGGTGATAAGGTGAAGCCAGGAAGTAAGTCCACAGGTCAGGGTCAGGATCAGGTCTAGCAACAGTAACCAGTATTAGACACAGTCCAGAGATTGCCAGGCAGGCCCACAGTGACAAGGCAAGTTGGAGGTAAATCTGGGAAGTCAGTCCATGGTCAGGACCTGGATCAATGGGGCACAGCTATGAAAGAGTGAGAAACTGGTACACTTCAGCAAGGACTGAAGGTAGAATTGATCTGCCATCACTTTGATCATGTGTGAGCACCAACAGGTAAGAAGCTGCATCCTGGGCTGTTTGTCTGCATTGGTTTGATGCGTGCCTGTGGAGTGGGGTTTCTGGTCTCATTAAAAATGAAACCTCAGTTGTTTGGTGTCCATCCCTTCCACCTCGTGATCTCAAATACAGGTATGCCTAGCTGCTTCTGTACTTCCTTAGGAGTGAAGTTTAGCTGCAGAGAAAGGAGACACCAGTGACAATCTGCTGAGAAGATCTACAGCAGTGACCCATTGAATTCACACCCAAACAGCTATAGCTCTAACTGTATTTGCCCTGCATGAATACATGTCCTCATGGCATTCACCAGCTTTCTGGTGCATGTGAGCTGGGCTGTAGCAGACAAGCTATCAGCAGCACCCAGTAAAGATCACCTGGCTAATTCAAATAAATTTCATTACCGAGTTTTTTTACCTGTTACGCCTCCGAGAGTTCCAGGTCTCAGAGTTCCATTCCTCAGAGTTCCATGCCTCATTGTTCCATGCCTCAGAGCTCCAGGCCTCAGAGCTCCAGGCAGCCTTCTCATGTTTTGGCTGCCTGAATGGGGTACTCAGATGCCATATTTTTAGAATAGAAAAGCCTATTCCTAACAGTAAAGTTTTGTGACTTGATTTCTCACTTCATCAAACACGCTTTTTATGAGCCATGTGTAAGCAATTCAGAGGTCGTGGCTGACCTGCAAGGGGCAGATACTGAACAGAACACGCACGGGGGTAGCTGCTTTTCATTAGGGCATTGAACATCAGCTGGGTGATGTGAGACTGAACTCAGCCACACTCAGAGCTGAAAGGTGACGGGGACTGGTGTAGTGTGCCCGTGCTCGTTGACCCGTTGGTGTTGACGTGTGCAGACAATTGCTGTGGAATGCTTTCCATTCATATTTCATTTTGTGGGCCCCCCTGGAGTGATGGGGTGTCAGGCTGGTGAGCTGCCCTGGTGACGGGCACGGTAAGGCTCCGAGTGAGGGTATGCTCTGTGCTGGCTGCTCAGTGAGCACATGCTTCAGCTCCCAGCCCCTGGCACTGAGAGCCCTTACCCGTGCTGCAGGGCAAACTGATGTGTGCAGGCTCCTAGCAGAGTGCTCAGCCTGGCTTCCCTGCCCGAGTCACTTCAGGGTCCTGCACACAGCACAGCTGAGCTGGCCCCACGGGGCCTGGTCTTCCTTCCAGTTCTGTGGCCTTTGCAGTGGGCTGGCTCTGCCTGGACGAGGCTGGCAGCCCAGTACTGATGTGGGAGCTGAGGGCTGATGCAGTTTGTCCATGACAGGCTGCTGTGCACCTGGTAGGAAAGCTCCTCTCTGCCTGGCCCTGCAGCACCCACAGCATCCAGGGGGGGCTAGCAGTGCCTCAGTTCAGTCAGGTGTATAGTAGCTTTTAAAGAAATGTAAACAAACCTACAGGTTCTCTTAGCTATATTACAAATAAGTTATCTTCCTATGCTTGTAAAGAACACAGACAAACATTTTGAAGTGTACTTCTTTAAAAATTGCAGGTGGATCTGTGTTACAGGATTTACATGTGAATCAAGAACTGAGCTTGACCAAACACATTGTTCCCATCCTCTGTTCTGATCATGTTATTTCACTACAAGCTTAATTTCACACTGGTTAATGAGTTGGAGCATGTTAAAAGTAATTTCAGGTTAATAAACTGGGACTGTACTACATAATACTGCATAGCCTTTGTGTAGCAGTCTGAACAGAAGCCTGTTAAGTGCTTTAAAACTTGGTGCATCCCTGGATGCTGTGAGGATGAAAATGGGGTGGACAGCTTTTAAAGAGGACTATAAGCACTTCTTTATTTAGCCTAGAAATGGAACTGTCACATCCCTTTTTATGCTCTTCGAACAACCACTGGTGTTTCTCTAAAGCCTTTATGTGAGGATCTTGTCTTACACAAAATCAAGTTTTGTAATTCTTACTTGGAAACACCAAAAGCTGTTACAGCAAGGTACCACAACCTCATTCCCATCTGTAGAATGTCATTTTAATTCTGGATTAAAATATCTCCAATTCAGTTGTTTCATCTGAACTCTATAACCTGAAGTTATCATAAAGTCCATCATCAGTTGCTCACCTCATACCATCTTTCAGTTCACTGTTTCTCTGCATTTCAGAGCACAGAGTGTGCCTCATGCTGTTCTCAAGCCAGTCATACTCCCTTGTTCTCTCAAGCACACAGTTAAAATGGAAGATAGGAAAAAAAGGCAGAAAACAAGGGCTTCCTGCATTCTTGCATTTCTTGTTTTCCCAGCCTGATTTGTGCTTCAAGGCAGATTGTGAATATTCAGCTCACACAGTACAGCCAAAGCAGAGCCTACACCCAGCAGTCTCTTGAAAACCAGAGAATATGCTCTATACAAGTCTGTACTTCACAGCCTGTTCCTGAACCAGCTCATGTGGCCTGAATAACTCAAAGGCCTGCAGTTTCCACGTTCCAGCTGCATCCCAAGTGGGAGCTGCATCTAGTGGAGAGAATGTTCTTAGGCACTTCAGAGGAAGTTTGCAAAGAACTTTGTGGGGGTAAAACCAAAAAATGATGCAGAAATATATTTGTGATTTAATAATAGTCAGGTTTGTTTACTGATTTTTAACTGACCTGAATCTCTCCATATTTCTTTAATCCATTTTATCACTAAATTGTTTTGAATAAGCCCCTGCTCTTACAGACTCACCCTGGTCTGTGTAATGCAGTGCCACAAGCTTAGCTCCCTGCATAGCCTGATGGTGAAGCGTGAGGCAGGAACAACGGAGATGGCAGGAGCAGCTGCTAACAAGGCCCTGCAAACAGGCAGTGAAGTCCCTGTGGTCCCAGCTGGGGATGAACACAGCCACTCTGAATGTCAGTGCTGTTGGGTATTGTTACAAGAGCTCAGACTAATGAGTTGTGTGTTAACATTTGATTAATTGCCACCAGCCACGATGTAGCTCAGTAGTGAGTCAGAGAAGAGTGAACTCCAGTGCCTACCCACTCCTTCCCCTTCAAGGGGACACCCCTTGATTAACCCTGTGGAGCTGCTGCTGTAACTCCACCTGAGGATCTGCCCCACATGGAACCCCATCACCTCTGCTGTGATAAGTTGTGTGGTGTGCAGACCCCCTGCCCTCCAGGTGAGTGAAATGTCCAGAATGGCTACAGATCAAATAATAGCTTGGGGTTTTTTACTGGAAATCATACTTGCGTCCACTTCAAGTTCAGGAAGTTATACCCAGACACTAGGTATAAAATACAGTTTTCAGGCTGAAGTGCAGTGTGTGCTCTTCCTTGAAGTTGTCAGTACATGCAGTTCTGGTCTGGCACTTTTTTCTCCTCGTGTGTGTGTGTTCACAGCACCCACTGTGTGCAGTGACAGTGTCTTGTGCCAGAGCCAGTTTCCAGAGGTCTGCGGTGTAGATACACCCTGGGAAGCTATAGCCCAACCCTTTCATTTGCCTTTGTTCTTCAAAGAAATAAAATGGGGTGCTGTCAACAGTTACAAAAATGGTTCTGTATTTCCCACTGGGGAGATGGAAGCTCTAAGCTAACAGGGAAAATGAAGAGGCAGCATGTGACATGAGGATGCTGTGAGTTCTGTACATGCTGGCATTGTTCTTGATGATCTTCAAGGGGCATCTATTAAATGGATGTATACCCCCTGGAAGAGTTCTATCCATAAATGATGGTAATGGATATCTCATATTTGGTGAAAGGCAGCTTTGGATTTTGAGCAGTTTCTTGATCACTTCAGAAGGGCTGGAGGGAATTTCCCCAGCAACTGCTTAGGTTTACTGGTGAGTAGAAAGGCTGCTCACAGCAGAAGGCAGTTGTTATCTACCCATGTAATTAGGTTTGTGCCTGCTAGAAGAGGATTTCCAGCCCACCCACCTGGAAAACTTGCCTGTAGTTAAAAATTATTATTATAACCTCTGTGATACTTCGATGGGCACTGAAATGACAAGAGAAAAGCGGAATGTTTCTCTGTTTATAACTTTTGCTTTCTTCACAGGGTCTGTCTGGGAGGTGTCTGGTGTGCTTGGGTTTGGGGCAGGCTGCTGTGGGGGCTCCCACCCTGCAGAGAGCTCAGCACGGACTCCACGGTCTCCTGCTGCACCTCTCTGCCCCACAGCAGAGAGCCTAGAGCAGAGCGTGTCCGCCAGGTGCCCAGCTCGTCCCCCTCGCCCAGCGCCTTCCCTCGGCCGTGTTGGCAGAGGTGCGTGACCTGCCCACGCGTGTCCCCGTCCGCGCAGCCGCGACCGGGGCTCTCGGCGGGGAACCGCGGCACGGCCTCCGGAGCAGCCTCTCACACCTGCCGTGGGGTACACACCTCCGGAGCAGCCTCTCACACCTGCCGTGGGGTACACACCGCTGGGTGAGGGGTTCACATTGCCGTGGGGTGCAGACCGCTGGGCGGGGGGCGCGGGTGTGATGCGGGGTCAGCTCCCGCAGGGCGAAACCCCGGGCAGCAGGGGCAGGACGGCAAGCGGAACCGCTGGGACCCCCGCCAGCCCTTGCCCCTCTGCCCCCGTGTGTGCGGGGAGCTCTGGGGGGACGAGCCCCTGACTGCCTCGGAGCCATGGAGACTCGGTGGAGTGCCGGGCTCCGCTGTCAGCCCAGCTGCAGCGAGGTGACGGCGACAGAAGGTGTCACTGCCGGGTAGGAGAAGCCGGTGTCTCGCCAGGCTGTGCATCGCGCGTCGCTGAGGCAGCTGCGCCTCCCCAAGGGGAGAAACGCCCCGGGTTCACTGCGGTTCCCTGAGGGCGCTGGGAATCAGTGTCAGCGCCCTCGGGCAGTAAGGGATGCACAGGCATCTCCTGCGCTTGTGTGCACTGTGTGGCTCCCACCAGCGCTGGGGCACAGGCTGTTCCCTGCTGGGAGCGGGGTGCTGAGCACTGGTCTGACTGGGCTTCCAGCCTCTGAGCCCTCTGGAACTTGGAAAGCTCTCTCCCGCTACCTAGGCAGCTGTAACTGGTGCGGGTACCCGTGGATGTGTGAGCATGGGAAGTGCTCCATCATCCCGGTGTTCTACACGGATTCTGTGGAGTTTGGACTCGGCTGGATGAAGGGTTTTTGAATAATGAGGTCATCCTGAAATACAGGATTTGTATCTACATCCTGCCATCACAGGGACCACAACAGGCTGGGAAAATGGACTGACATCACCATTTGAGCCTAATAGTTCATTGGTTATTGGAATTCTGTTGAAGCCAGAGAAACACATCAGCAGAAAAAGTAGCCCAGTAACTTGTTGTTCTGTCAACAGGCACCAGCGTTTGTGAAAGGTTCAAACTTCCCTTCACCTCAGCATCACACATTATGCACCTCTGTTTGCAGAGGGGGTTGGTGGTATTTATCTAGCTCAAGTGCAATGGGATCAGGATGACCTGCTTTGAAATGCCACATGGAAAAGGCTATATTTTTATTACTATTTGCATTAATTACTTTTATTAACTTCCTCAGCTGGATTGGAGCACTTAGAAGAGACAGCATTATGCAAACGAAAGTAGATTCTTTTTCATCATATTATTGCATTACACTATTATCTAGAGAGTAAAGTGCACCCTTCAAGTTATAACAAGCAGTAATTTCATTGAAGGCTCCCTAGGATTTCTGGACCAG
Organism: Ceyx cyanopectus; assembly: GCA_013401355.1. Taxonomy (NCBI): domain Eukaryota; kingdom Metazoa; phylum Chordata; class Aves; order Coraciiformes; family Alcedinidae; genus Ceyx; species Ceyx cyanopectus. The sequence continues at coordinate 3,085 of VYZU01016572.1, read as the reverse complement.
AAGAGGAAAGCTGCAGCCATTTGGTCACAGGAGCCAGAAAATCAAATTACATCCCCTTTAATACCCAGCATGGTATATGCTTTGCTCTGCTATATCCCAGGTTGGATTAAGTGTTTCTGATTTGCTGAAACTGTGTGGATTGTGCCTTTTAAGGGTGTTTCAAGCAATAGTAACCATTCAGAGCCAACTTTGGCATCACTGTTATTTTCTGCTCCTTTGACACAGAGGTCAGAGCCAAGAGCCTGCCTGGCAGCAAAAGTTGTTCTTTTTCCTGCTCCTCGAGGGGCTGTGCTCTACTTTGTGAGCCATGAGGAACAAAAGAGGTACCTAGAGAAAATGTTTTCTGCAATTGAAAGTAGCTGCTGGCTTCAAAGCCTGTGTCTCTTCAGGCCACTTGCTGGCAGAGGTTATGGGAGGTGTTCACAGTGCAGTGAAGGAACCTCATTGGTCTACAGAGCACTTCACATTCTGCAGCACTCTTTGCGTCCTTCTAGTGATGCAGTTGGTGCATCTCAGTCTCTTCTTTCTGTACAGCTCACGGGACTTCCCTTCTGGTGCAAAGCAACAGGATTCCACTGGGCTGTTGTTTAACAGAGGCCTTGCAAGGCTTTTCTGATGACACTGGGACTGCTTCTCGTGTGGCTATCCCAGGCCTCCTGGATGTTACCATTGCTAAACGCCAGCGGGGAAATAGGAGGTAAGCATTTTAAACTGGTATTTTCCAGTAGAGATACCCCTTTGATCTTTAATTACCACACTTGCAGAACATTTTTAAGAAGTCTTAATTAATTTTCAGCTCATTCAGCTTCATCAAACTTCTGTGACCCTTCGTAAGTGAACAGTGTGTGTTGCAGCTTCTGTCTCGGCAAAGCTACAGCGCAGTACAGAAAGAGTCCCCACGTTTCTCCTGCAGAAACCAAGGAAAAATCAGGCACAGCAACCAGCTCCTCCACATCAGCCTGGTACGTGACAGAGCAGCAGGATGTGAAGCACTTTCTGCAAGGTCCTAGAATTTTGTGGAGCAAATTCTTAGTTACATCCATCAGTAAGCAGTTTTCCATCTCTCTCAAGTTACTGCTGTTGCAGTAAGGAGTGAGAGGCTCAGCTGATATATGTAAAGTACATTGGCTTCATGCTTTGCCAGCACAAGTGTCTCCCAAAGCTGCAAAGGCAAGGTAAACTGTGAAGGGTTCAGCTGGGTTCACTGGTGAAAGTGAATATTGAAAGGAGCCTGCAGATGTAGCACTCATTTCATCCTGTCTCCTGGGAGAGATGCTCATCCCTTGTCCAGTCTCTTTTTTTTCACTCTCTCAATAGAGAGTCTTCCCATTAGGCAGTCTATGCTTCAGAAATCCAGCATTTACCATGGCAATTTACAGGTAATAAATAAAGAGGCAATGAAGAAACCATAATGATGCACCGTAGGCTGTGTGTACAGCACACACTAGCAGGATTCTGAGCCAGAATGTCTGCAGACCTTGAATGTTATGTAAGTCCCACTGATTCAGGGGAGATGCCTTTTTTGGCTCCCCTGTCCACAGTGCCTTCTACACATACAAAGCCACATGGAAATCAGGCTTCATTTACAGCATTTCAGCATGCCCTGCAATCTCTGGAGCATGAAAAGCAAGATGTTGCCCAGCGTTGCTCCATTCTTTTCTTCCGCTTCATTGAGAAGTTTCAAAGCAAGGAGTGGGGAAAAGCAGGGAGCAGAAGAGCCACGTCTACACCAGCTAGTGCTCACACCACACTTCTGCCCTGGCAGTTTCCATTGCACCTCTGGCTCCCATCAGAGGTCCTAGCTAGCTCTGAAGCCTAATATTTCAGTGGGCACTTGCTCACAATTGCACTGAGAAGTCATCACTCAAAGATTGCCATTATTGATTTGGCCCTGCAGTTTCAAAGTGATGTAGTAGTTGGGTTACTTAACCCATGGTGCCATAACAAGCCTTTGTGTTAGAAAATTCTGTAAATCAAGTTCCTGAAGGCTTTTTATATTGCAACCCCCAAAACAGAGCCATCCAGAATCCCATTTGAAGTATAAACCACAAGGAATCCAGGTAAGCACACGGACTAACAGGATCCTTGTTGCATAGTATCTGATGTTGCATCCTTGAAAGCAAACAAAACTCCTTCCCTGAAACTTGAATTGCAGAGGTGTAAATGAGAGGTATAAACAGCTGCAAAATTCGGTCCCAGTCAGTCTGAATCCAGTTTGCCCACAGCATTTGGTATCTGACATGTTAGAGAAGTTCACTCTATGAATTCAAGGTCCACACTGGACTTAGAATCCTCACTTTCTTGTGGTCTCTAGGATTCAGTACTGCCCTAAACTAGTCTGAGATGACTCCGTCTCTGTCTGAATTGCTGTTTGGGTCTTGCTGTGTCACAGGTCCCAGAGGAACAGCCTTGGAGAACTTTCACCTCCTGCATTATCCAGTCTTTCCAGATTTACCTGACTAACAGGTGTCATTTTGCCCTGAAAGCACTGGCATCACGTGTGTGTGAAAATCCTCTTAGCAAACTCCTGTCCCCTGTCCTGCTTTCTCTCCTTGAAGTTGATGGCCTGTTTTCAGTTAAGCCCTGCAGGCTCACTCTTAATTTTTTTCCCTTTTCCCCTTTTTTCAATGATGAGCCTTGCAGCTCAGCACCTTTTATCCCTGCCATGATAGCAGAAGCAATGTTATGACTGCTGACATTTTTGTCAGAGCATGCCAATGAAGGTTAGAGGACAGGCCAAAGCAGCTGTCATTGTATTTGCAAGCAAAGCTCAATGTTTTATTTCTTCTTCCCAAAGAACAGATACGGTTTGTTTCTGCTCTTGGGCAACTGCTGGTGGGGCTGCTGCAGCACGTGATTGCAGTTCCGTGTCTTACTGTGTAAACCAGAGAGATGAGGAAGAAAGTGTGTACAGGGGCATTTCTTCTGTGGCACTGTCGTGCGACAGGCATCTGAAATAAGTGTGGCAGAGTGAAGGCACATCTTCCAGAGCTTCAGAACTCAGCCCATAGAAATGGAAAAATAATGATGCTTCAACAGAGGGGTTTGTGTTTCAATAACCAAATTTCATTGAATTAGAATGGTT
>VYZU01016571.1:1080-13684 GCA_013401355.1 Ceyx cyanopectus | reverse complement strand
AATGGCACTGTTGATGTCAAAACTGGAGTTCAAATGAGCAAATTACAGCTGAATTACAAAACTGCTTCTCTTTCTTGCCTGATTTTTTCGTTACTGGAAACTTGATTTTACAGCAATGAACAATATACTCTGACTACAGTGTAGCCTTATCTGTCTCACATAGTTAATGTTAATTATGTACCAATGGAAAACTAGGAAAAAACATTACTGATTCTGTTCTCTGAAGTGACTGCTAAGTGCTGATCCTCAGAAAACAAATCTTTTCAAATTCTTTCAGATTTTCTAACAGGATGTATTCTCTGCTAATGTTTCTTTTTCAGGTTCTGACAACCTTTTTAGATGAATTTTTAGTTTTGTATGCATTCATATAGTCTGCTGCAACCACTACAGTCTGGAGCTTTTAAATTAAAGTAATGAAGTCTGAGCTCTATCTATACCAGACTGGCCTTCTGTAATATTGAAATAATTGAATTAATTTTTTGTTTCAATTAGCCCAGCATCTTCTAGATCTAGTGACTTCTGGTTCAGAGGGAGGCTAAGACAAATGCACATCAAGCCATTTAGACTTTCAAATCACATTTATGTTGTAAGATCACACTGTATATCTTGAAGATATCAATGGCAAAAAGCAAATAAATTGACTTGTAATTTTATATTTTTTNCAGGGTTTCTGTTCTGCCTTCTCATGATGTTTTTGCATTCTCTACCCTTAGCTTTCTTCGGAAAGTACCTCAATGAATACAATGGCTCCTATGTGCCTCCTGGCTGGAAAGAATGGGTTGGCTTACTGAAAAACTCACGATTTTACAACTACACGCTCTGTAGAAATGGTGTGAAGGAGAAGCATGGATATGACTACTCCAGGGTAGGCTGATCTATTTCTATTTTTTTGACATTTAGACATGACTGCAACAAAGCTGCACTTTTTGGTTTTGGGCTAACTGAAGAATTCTTTTTGTAGTTGAAAGCTGCTACGTGTAACATCAGCCACAGCACTACAGGCATTGTCTTTGGGCTGTTCTTATCTTCCCTTCCGGGAAGGTCATCTTACTGAAAACCTTGTTAGTGGCAGTGGAAACAAACGCCGTGGCCTGCCACTGTATCATGTATTGTAAGCTGAAAATGTGAAAATGGATTTAAGTGCTGCATAATAACTATTTTTGCATTTTTTACTTTAATTATTGCGTGTTGCATCTGATTGTCATCTATTCCTCTGGTATAGCACTGACTCCTGTGGAGTTACACAAGCATAAATGAGATAAGAATCCAGTTCCCTCCAGCTAGGCACATCTTGTTATGTTAGTTTAAGGAACTTGTTTCACAGCCATAATATGATGAAGAATTCATAGTATCTGGGTATATTTTATGGTAATTTTAAATGAGTGGAGAATTAACTATTAAATTTGTATCATATGCACCTGTAACAATGCTCAATTTCCTAATATCCTTGCAAGGACATAATACGCTGGCCAAATGCAGTATCATTTTTTTTCCATTTTAGCATGTGTTAGGGGCTCAAACTTTTTTGCAGTCTGGAGTTATATTTCAGCCAAAGGCGTTACCTTTCTAAAGGATCCAGCTTTTGTGAATTCCTAAAATGGCCTGAATTGTCTTGGAAGTATGATGATAAATCCATAGACTACTGCAGCTTTAAAGTAGTATATGACTTATGAAGTTGACTCCCTCTGAAGTGATGCTAATTTGTAAAGTGTATTAGTTTTAACAGGGATTCAGTTGGCCTTCTCTTAATGAGTACAAGTCCTGCCTCCATATCTGTGTTTCATTAGCAATATGTTCACAGTCAGTCTTTCCTTTAAAAGGTTGATATCTATTTCCCCCTTCCACTATTTGCCATTTTAATTGAATGTACTTTGTGTTAAAAGATGAAATGTAGCAGGCTTCTAGGGTTTTCTGTCACCTGTTTCTAAGGGGAATGAGCAAATGATGCATAGAGTTATAGGTCTTTTATTTCCCTATTGATCTATGAAGAATCTTAGAGAGCTGATCCTTACAGCCATGTACAAAGATGTTACGATGCGAATATATCTTACATGGAACTATGTCAGACAAGTGATTTCATAGGGCACCATTCCCCATTGTACCAAGGAGCCAACAAGGAGCTTCATGTTCCAACATCCTCAGCTCTATTTTGTGTGTGTAACACATGAAAATGTTGAGGTTTTAATTTGGTTTAGTTTTTCTTTCTGAGTTTAGTAATAAATAAAAGACTGATGGAATTATAAATGTGATTATAATATTAATATTCTTGAATAATACACATCTATGGTAATAAACAGATGATAGCATGTGAAGCAATGGCACTGTTGATGTCAAAACTGGAGTTCAAATGAGCAAATTACAGCTGAATTACAAAACTGCTTCTCTTTCTTGCCTGATTTTTTCGTTACTGGAAACTTGATTTTACAGCAATGAACAATATACTCTGACTACAGTGTAGCCTTATCTGTCTCACATAGTTAATGTTAATTATGTACCAATGGAAAACTAGGAAAAAACATTACTGATTCTGTTCTCTGAAGTGACTGCTAAGTGCTGATCCTCAGAAAACAAATCTTTTCAAATTCTTTCAGATTTTCTAACAGGATGTATTCTCTGCTAATGTTNACACTGTATATCTTGAAGATATCAATGGCAAAAAGCAAATAAATTGACTTGTAATTTTATATTTTTTTATTAATACCTGGTTTTGTATTTAGTTTTGTGATCTTCATAATGTAATTACACACTCAGGGAAGAAAGAGTCCTGTTTGATCTTCTTTAATGCCATTCATTTCTGAGATGAAGCTGTTTCTTTTCATATTTCTAGGCAGTGAAGAATGAATTATTTGGTTGTAGTTATTGAAGTTTTAACATCTATAACTTACTCCCTCCTCCTCCCATTCTAAGTCAAGTAGCTTCTTTTTTCCTGTTTCTTATGATCGCTCAGAGCTTCCTATTTCACCTCCCAACTTGAGATTATATTTCAAGAATCTCATTATACTTTCACTTCTACTTGCAGGATTATCTAACTGATCTGATTACCAATGACAGTATTACCTTCTTCNCTTTTTCAATTAATTTAAAACAGGGTCTAACAGAAAAAGCTTCCTTTGTTCTATTGTCATATTGCCTAATTTAAGAGTTCTATATTTCATTATTGTCTACTGTGCTACCAAAGAGAACCTGTGTCCTAGGTCTATAACAGCTCAGTAGTTTGTGTTTGCCATCTTATGCTCATTTCTTTTCTTTGAAATTAAAATTACAGAAATGCCAAATGAGCAATTTCTCATAGCTTATGCCCATTATTGACCTTGGTCTTACTAGAAGTTCCTTTGAAAGGCATTCATATCTCAGAGATAGTAATAATTTAGTAACATTCTGTAGCAATTTAATTATTCTAGTTGAATGAAAAAGAGTAGAAGGATTTGAGGTAGGCCAGCAATAAAAAATATAAACTACAATTAATTATTAATTATCTTCTCATAGGTTTGGGTTTTTTTAATAGTAGCTAGGTTTATCACCCTGATTATAAAGTAGTTACACAAAACTATTTTTAATTGTAGATCACTTTTCTTACAGTGAGAACAATTACAGAGGAAAGTGGCACTTGAAGTTAGTTTTGCTTGTAAAAAAAACTAAATTATCTTAGCAGATTAAGGAACTGTGTTTTTGTATAGCAATGTAAAATATAGTTTTATGTACATCTTGTGCAAAGAAACTGCCAATCTTATTTTAAACAGTTTTCCCAGCACTACATAATAATCTCTAAGTTTTCATTTGCCTGGTTTTAAGATTAAATGTAACAGCACAGAACATGTAACATTCCCTCACTGTACAAATAAATTCACTATCTTCCATTTTTTCCCTTGTTCCCATATTCTGAGGAGTCTCTCAGTGGCAATGTGTCAGTGACAAAGGGAGGTGGGCAGTTCTCACAGTTTAGGTGTCAAGTGGATATGGTAGGAAGGGTCAGAGCACAGATAGAACACTTAGGAACTGCCCTAAAGCAGTGAGGATGCCCTGCACAAAGCCCAGGGGCAGGAGGCTCTGCAACTCTGGCCTGTCTCTGTACCCACCTTGTGGCCACAAGGTCTGGAGCAGATTCCTGAGTGATGTCCCCAAAGCCAAGTGCAGCTGTGACTGGGATGTTCACCCTGGCTGACATTATTTACAGCCTTGTGTAGCTTTGCTAGTTACAGCTAAAAGTGGAGTGGAGTTTAGCATAGACTGGCAGAGTATTACTTTGCTGGGGAACTCTGGCATGTACTTCATGTACTTTATGCTGCTGTTCTCTTGCTTCTATTATTACATATGCTAGCTGGTATGACCATTCAAACCTCTACTGCAGGCTCTCCCCATCTCGTTCTGCAGAGTTCCTTCTCATGTGTATCTGCAGCCTTTTCTTACTTGAAAATTATTCAAGCAGCATTCACAGCAAATCCCTTGGCTGCACAGCTGGTTTCTCTGTTTTACAGCCTGTGTGGACAGCTGCAGAGAATGCAACATCTGGGCAGTTCAACAGGGATCAGAAATCTTATTTCTAGAGGGTACATTTTACCACCCATCTTTTCCAAGGTAGAATGCAATCAGATTAGGACTGATAGATTTTTACCTTCTGAGTACATTTGAAGAAATTATCTTAACCAAGTTCTAGGAATCTTATATTTGTGTATTTTTCCCATAAAACAGGCAAGGCTGTGAAGTGTTAGAAGGTTACATTTGTAGTAATCAAAGAAAATCACAGGCTTTGGTTGGATTAGACAGCGGGAGGTTTCAAATCAGCCAGGAAATCACAAAGTAAGCTGAAAAGGAGTTTGCCAAGCATTTTTGATTCATTCTGGGCATCACATAGCAACAGTTTCCATAACTGTCAGCATTTTCAAAGGAGCAATGTCATTATTTCAGCCACAATAACATTCTGAAATTCAAGAGTCTATTAACAATACATAGAGAATAAACACCAGCCCTTTTCCTCCCTACATGAAGAAGCCTCCGTTTGCCACCTACGCACATTTTTCAGATAGCATCTAACAGAGGCTTTCAGAATAAAACATATCACTGTTAGATTATCAATTTCATATGTATATTAAAACTCTTAGGACTACCTGTCATATTCAAAGACGTTAGATAGACAGTATTTTGAGAAGCTTCAACTTTTATTATTATTGTTTTTCATAATAATTTGCCCTGCTGCTCTATTGCATACAAAAGAACNACCCTAAACCTCTTGTGCTCCAACTTGCACCCATTGCCTTTTGTCCTGTCATTGGATGACACTGAGCAAAGTCTGGCTCCATCCTCTCTACACTCACCCTTAACATATTTATAGACATTAATGAGGTCCCCCCTCAGTCTCCTCTTCTCCAGGCTAAAGAGTCCCAGCTCTCTCAGCCTCTTCTCCTAAGGGGGGTGCTCCACTCCCTTCATCATCTTGATAGCCCTGCGCTGGGCTTTCTCCAGTAAATCTCTGTCTTTTCTGAATTGTGGTGCCCAAAACTGGACACAGTACTCAAGGTGGGGTCTCAATGGTAAAAGGAAGCCTCAACAAATCACTTTGGAAAATAAATTTACTATTTTAGAGTCTTCAGGTGATGTGTTTGAGCCAGGTTGTGAATAAATTGGTAAAGGAGGTTCTCAATCTTAAGTAATAGTGAACGTTTTAGATATAAATATAATTAAAATAATACTTCTTGCAAATGTAAGCTATGATACAGCTCTCTAGTGAGCAGAGAGTCAACATCATGGAATGATATATCAAAGTAAATCTTTTATTTAGATCCTTCTAACCTAGAGCAATATAATTATGCACAGAAAAATAATCTCTGGAACGACCAACAGAATGAAGTTACTATCAGTGAAATTTTTCCTCATCACTTTAATGGTGTCCCAGGATCATGAGAACTTGGAGGTGCAGTGATATTCCAGGAGGACGTGGAATTCAGCTCTTGAGATCCTGGAGGGACTTTTACGTTTTTGTTGATCACAGAGGTGTTGGTGACTGGAAAATATCTGTCCTATTTCTCCTTACTCCTGTTTTCTTGGCAAGTCTTTAAAATCTGGCTATATATCTACTTCTGCTTGCCATGAGCTCACCCGCAGTTTGATACAGCCATGTAGAGCACCTGTGCTCCTCTGGGTATGTAAGTGTGGAAGTGTTCAAGTAGAGCACCTGTGCTCCTCTGGGTATGTAAGTGTGGAAGTGTTCAAGTAGCCACTCATGTTGAATGTAAAAAAAAAAAGCCTGTTAAGTACATAGTGGAACCTATAATGTTGATAGAATAGAATTTATTGGTAGACATTGTTATGGCTTTTTTCTGTACTACTAAAACATTGTGGTTTTCTCTCTTCTTAGCACTCCTAGTTATAACTATGCTCCAAACCCAGACAAGCACTGGATCATGAGGTATACAGGTCCCATGAAGCCTATACACATGGAGTTCACTAACATGTTACAGAGAAAGCGCCTTCAGACACTCATGTCTGTGGATGACTCTATGGAGATGGTAAGATTAGTAGTTACTTTGTATGGCTACACAAGTGCTTGCTTCTTGAATTAAGCGCCAAGCTGTGCTGTCTGTAAAGATGAGGGGAAAGAAAGGAGGAGCAGGAGGACTGCATCAGTGTTTTTAATAGTGTGTAATTCTCCTCTGAGGATTTTCTCTTGTCTATTCAATGCGTAAGGAACCTCATCTCCTGAAGACGGATACAGTGAGTATGTTGGTGTGAACTGATTTGTTTGTCCCAGAGCCAGTACTGATTAAGAGGAAGAGGGAAGGATCTCCTGAAAGAAGTATACATTGCAAATTCTAAAAATGTGTCTTCTGATAGTGGAAAGGCATCCTAAAGCCTATTGGAAATAGTTACTTAACTGTGGGCCCATTTTAATCCTGTTACACTGAATTTGTGACAGCAGCAGCAACAGCAAAAAGTGATGCTACAGGAGTCTTAACCGGAGTAATCCAATAGGACACTAAATGTTATAAATATATAGGTTAATATTTTTATAATTAAGTCTGCTTTATGTAACTATGTTCAAGCTGGGTGTCTTGAATAGAAATGTCTCAGTTAGCTAAAAGCTACTCTGAAAAAGAAGAGACTTCCAGTTTCAAGAATGCAGGTTTAAAGGTGTTGCCATTACTGCTTATCTCTTGGCATTCTTATACAAAAAAATGTAGAACACAGAATAAGAGGAGTCCTGTAAGGCAAAGATGAGATTATCTGGGTGGCATTGCACCAACTTGTTAGTAATGTCTTATAATTACTGATTCAGGCAAGTATGATCTCTACTTCATATTAATGAACTTGTTTAGATGGATCAGATANTAGAGCTAAGGAACTATAACCATCTATTTTTTTCTCTAAGTGCACCACACATGCTGTATGATTATCAACAGTGCCTGAAATAAGTGTCTGGAGGGGAAAAAAAGGTCTTGGGAGGTTTGAGAGAGAAATTCTTTCTCCGAGGCTTTTGCCTTTGGAGCTTGGTCTTTTTAGAAACATGGAACTGGGACATGTTAAGGAAAGATATATCTTTGCTTATGTTTTTCCAGCTTTTGCTGCAGGAAATCCAAGGTGATTTCTATGAGTGTTGCTTAACTGTGATATTCAAAATGCTGTCACTGTCATTTTATTAAACTTGTTTGCTGCAGGAAAAGATAAAGGTGGAGAGAAAATTTCAAAAACATATATCACCTTGAAACATTATCTTGGTTACCTTGTGTATTTAGAACAGTCTTGACAGCTCTCATGCAAAATACTGAACCCAAACACTTTTGAATATGGGGCATGCTAATGTGGTTTCTTTAAACAGGACACAGAAGTTAGCCTTATAATGGCCGCAGTATTGAATTAGTAGAACTGTTACATGACTTCAGAATTGCTCATTGTGGTAACTCATCCTGAACTGTTCTCATTTATTTGTATGTTACACATAGGCAGAAAATGATGTCCAGTATTCTACATGTTCTACTCAGTAGAATTAATGTCATACTTTGGGTTTTGGTTTGTTGTTTTCTTTTTTTTTCAGATTTACAATACGTTGGTTGAAACAGGGGAACTGGACAATACCTACATAATATACACAGCAGACCATGGCTATCATATCGGGCAATTTGGGCTTGTGAAAGGGAAGTCCATGCCTTATGAGTTTGATATCAGAGTTCCTTTCTATGTCCGAGGTCCAAATGTGGAAGCTGGGTCCTTGTAAGTTCTATGCTATTGTGTCTGTATGTTTGTGTTCATCCTAACCAAAAAAAACCTCATATGTTCACATCTCTAGTTGTATTGACCTGGCACCCAAATGGAGGCACAAAGTCCTGCCCATCCTGACTGACTTTCTGCTCTTTTTGGTAGAAAAATATCTACTCAGAAAGCAGAACTGAGCATGTGCTGGTATCACACAGTCAAGGTTTTATGCTGTTGCTTTTTTGCTTACGTAGATGTGCAACAGACACCCCTACACTTTTGTGGATGGAGTTGGAAAAGCCACTTGGAAACATATCCAATTTAGGAAATGCTTATTTGCTTCCTTTTGAGGGTGGCAATTAACACACGTAACTATGACATTTTCAAAAAATAAAAATAGTAAAAAAAGTTAAAAAAAAAAGTAAAAAAAAAATACACTGTATAATGTGCACTGCCACAGCAGATAACTGTTGCTAGATCCATTGGTCGAGGTGTAAATGGGCTTGGAGTAGGACTGAGTTTCTTGTTTTACATTTTTGGAATGNTCTGATAGTGGAAAGGCATCCTAAAGCCTATTGGAAATAGTTACTTAACTGTGGGCCCATTTTAATCCTGTTACACTGAATTTGTGACAGCAGCAGCAACAGCAAAAAGTGATGCTACAGGAGTCTTAACCGGAGTAATCCAATAGGACACTAAATGTTATAAATATATAGGTTAATATTTTTATAATTAAGTCTGCTTTATGTAACTATGTTCAAGCTGGGTGTCTTGAATAGAAATGTCTCAGTTAGCTAAAAGCTACTCTGAAAAAGAAGAGACTTCCAGTTTCAAGAATGCAGGTTTAAAGGTGTTGCCATTACTGCTTATCTCTTGGCATTCTTATACAAAAAAATGTAGAACACAGAATAAGAGGAGTCCTGTAAGGCAAAGATGAGATTATCTGGGTGGCATTGCACCAACTTGTTAGTAATGTCTTATAATTACTGATTCAGGCAAGTATGATCTCTACTTCATATTAATGAACTTGTTTAGATGGATCAGATAACAGCCTTAGGGGGAGACTGGCTATTTTAATACACTAGTTTGATTTACTGTTTAGTAAAATGAGTTCATTTTGGGTGATTCACTGCAGGCAAAAGTTGGGTTGTATTTAATTGTAATCACTGAGTTAGTGATCTTTTCTACTGAATAATATGCATCCAGTAGTCTTTCAAAATCTCAAAATAAAACCTTAAACAAAACCAAACACAAACAAAACAATCCAAAAAAGAACCACCACCCCCAAAACAAAACAGCAACAGAGTTTGTTTTCTTCTGTTCTGACGTGTTCTCGATTTGTGAGGCACCACTTTGGTGGTTCCCTACCACCTTCATACTTCTGAAAGTGAAAATATTAAATAAAAATTTATCTTTAGTGCCACAGTTGACACATTTGGAATGAAGATTCTCATGTAAGTCCATAGAGGAAACCACAGAGTCAAAGCTACTCTTAATTCTCCATGTTACTTCTCCAGATAGTAAGAGTGTGGTATTTATCTAGAAGAGATTTTGCAAACATTCCATATAATGAGCACTTATTTGTCTGAAGGCAAGATCATTGAGTGTTGCTTAACTGTGATATTCAAAATGCTGTCACTGTCATTTTATTAAACTTGTTTGCTGCAGGAAAAGATAAAGGTGGAGAGAAAATTTCAAAAACATATATCACCTTGAAACATTATCTTGGTTACCTTGTGTATTTAGAACAGTCTTGACAGCTCTCATGCAAANCGTGGAATTCAGCTCTTGAGATCCTGGAGGGACTTTTACGTTTTTGTTGATCACAGAGGTGTTGGTGACTGGAAAATATCTGTCCTATTTCTCCTTACTCCTGTTTTCTTGGCAAGTCTTTAAAATCTGGCTATATATCTACTTCTGCTTGCCATGAGCTCACCCGCAGTTTGATACAGCCATGTAGAGCACCTGTGCTCCTCTGGGTATGTAAGTGTGGAAGTGTTCAAGTAGAGCACCTGTGCTCCTCTGGGTATGTAAGTGTGGAAGTGTTCAAGTAGCCACTCATGTTGAATGTAAAAAAAAAAAGCCTGTTAAGTACATAGTGGAACCTATAATGTTGATAGAATAGAATTTATTGGTAGACATTGTTATGGCTTTTTTCTGTACTACTAAAACATTGTGGTTTTCTCTCTTCTTAGCACTCCTAGTTATAACTATGCTCCAAACCCAGACAAGCACTGGATCATGAGGTATACAGGTCCCATGAAGCCTATACACATGGAGTTCACTAACATGTTACAGAGAAAGCGCCTTCAGACACTCATGTCTGTGGATGACTCTATGGAGATGGTAAGATTAGTAGTTACTTTGTATGGCTACACAAGTGCTTGCTTCTTGAATTAAGCGCCAAGCTGTGCTGTCTGTAAAGATGAGGGGAAAGAAAGGAGGAGCAGGAGGACTGCATCAGTGTTTTTAATAGTGTGTAATTCTCCTCTGAGGATTTTCTCTTGTCTATTCAATGCGTAAGGAACCTCATCTCCTGAAGACGGATACAGTGAGTATGTTGGTGTGAACTGATTTGTTTGTCCCAGAGCCAGTACTGATTAAGAGGAAGAGGGAAGGATCTCCTGAAAGAAGTATACATTGCAAATTCTAAAAATGTGTCTTCTGATAGTGGAAAGGCATCCTAAAGCCTATTGGAAATAGTTACTTAACTGTGGGCCCATTTTAATCCTGTTACACTGAATTTGTGACAGCAGCAGCAACAGCAAAAAGTGATGCTACAGGAGTCTTAACCGGAGTAATCCAATAGGACACTAAATGTTATAAATATATAGGTTAATATTTTTATAATTAAGTCTGCTTTATGTAACTATGTTCAAGCTGGGTGTCTTGAATAGAAATGTCTCAGTTAGCTAAAAGCTACTCTGAAAAAGAAGAGACTTCCAGTTTCAAGAATGCAGGTTTAAAGGTGTTGCCATTACTGCTTATCTCTTGGCATTCTTATACAAAAAAATGTAGAACACAGAATAAGAGGAGTCCTGTAAGGCAAAGATGAGATTATCTGGGTGGCATTGCACCAACTTGTTAGTAATGTCTTATAATTACTGATTCAGGCAAGTATGATCTCTACTTCATATTAATGAACTTGTTTAGATGGATCAGATAACAGCCTTAGGGGGAGACTGGCTATTTTAATACACTAGTTTGATTTACTGTTTAGTAAAATGATTTCATTTTGGGTGATTCACTGCAGGCAAAAGTTGGGTTGTATTTAATTGTAATCACTGAGTTAGTGATCTTTTCTACTGAATAATATGCATCCAGTAGTCTTTCAAAATCTCAAAATAAAACCTNGTGCAGCAACCAGGAGGAACAGGGTAAAATACCTTGGAGGGAGAGTATATCAGATGAGAAATTGATCCTCCCTTTCAGCCTGATTTTCTTTAAATGGTAGAACTTCAATCCATCCACATTTTCTGTGAACCTTTTGTTTTTCTTGCAGAGTAGTTGTCATGACTCCCTTTTGATACCAACAAAGATTTAATAGCAGTCACTGTAGCAAGTCATTACTAAGCTCTCCTTTCTGTTACCAAATATGCTATACCACAATTATTAGTAATTAAAATCAAATTAGGTACATCAATTTAATTCATCATCCATGCTCTTGTCAGTGCCTGTTTGCTCGCTCACTCAAAAATGTAGTAATTTTTAAATGGTGTCTCATTAATTAGTGTGAATTTAGCAGCTTTTTTCTGACTTGTATTTTGAGCTAGAATTCTGCACTGACATGTACAACGGCCCATCTGGTCCCATCCTTCCTTTGTGCCTGCAAATCATAGCACAGTGAGTCTTTATGTTCAGTGCTGTAGAAGACTGTCTGGATAGCAGTATGCTCGCTTTCTCTTTTTTTCCCACTTCTAAAAATTGAATTACTTTTTTTTAAGGAATAAGGAAAAAAATAGTACACAGTTGATAAACTGCATATATGTAATATTGTGAGTAATTACACAACACTGTCAAAGATATATTTTAAATAAGTTTGTAAGGTTCAATATAAACTGAAAACACTTCTGCAAAAACAGACTCACAGACAAGCCAAGCCATGTGATTAGAAATTTTGGGCATTTGTTTGGCTGCAACTAGGTGCTCTGATCCGTGAACTCTCTTGTGTTTAGCTGTGGCAGTTTCAGAGATTTGGGGATAGGGGCTGTCTGTACTTCTCAGGAGTTGATGCTTAATGTTTTAACCTAATTTGAAGTCAATTTGAGTTTGAATATTGTCCTCTTAACTCTGGTGGCTGAGGAGTATTTGCCATACTATTCTGAGTAACAGGAATGGCTCTTTCTGTTTGCAGAATGGATAACTGTGGGCTTGGGAAGAATGGTATTATTTCATTTAAAGCTGTTTTTCTTTTTTTTTT
>VYZU01016570.1:3255-15024 GCA_013401355.1 Ceyx cyanopectus | reverse complement strand
TTTTTTTTTTTTTTTTTATTTCCAATGTTAGTTACTATTAACAGATGTTGCATAATGTTGCACAATGCCCAGATGTATTTGTTTTCCTCCATCCTATTCCTGGCATAAAATGTTTACTTCATTTTTCTCACGTGAGAAAAAGCTGCTTTGCTGTCAGCAGATGCCAGGAAAGAGTACTAGAAATGTTTCCCCAGGAGAGGACTGGGGATGCTGTCTTCTCACCTGCATTGGTCTGTGATGACTGTAAATATTGGAACCAGGTACTTCTGGGGGGATTTGAATTTGAATGCCTTTGTTAGAATTTTCATCTACAAAGATATTTTCCAATACAAAGCTAGTCCTGCTGTTACAGATCATACTAGTCATCACAGTATTGTTTGCAGGTGTCCTGTTTCTCAGAGACATTTTCAGCTCCACATGATGGTGGAAGACATGTGGATTGTGTTTTTGGAAGGATACAGGTTTCTTAATGTATGTGGTGGAACAGAGAACCCCACTTTACTGATCCTCTGCTCTGATGCTACAGGGATTTAATTATACTCCCTGTGATGTCTCTCAAACACTGCCCTGCTTATTTACACACAGGACTGAAGTGCAGAACACACCAAAAAACAGAACAAAAAAATAAATTAAAAGAGAGGTAACTGTGTATACATGCTTCATGATGTTTATTTTAAACCATCCATGCAGTCAAACAAATAAAGGAATATGTGAGGGTTGGCAGCTAGTTCCTATAATGAGGGTTAGGATTGNTTTTTTTTTTTTTTTTTTTGGAACTTGCAGTGAATTCTCAAAAGCTCAGTGCTGATTTCCTTTGTCAGGGCAGGTAATTATCTCCCAGAGCACTCATCAAGTTGAACTTTAGTAGCACTGCATTCTGGGGAAAACCCAGGTGAACTTCTTGGGAAAGAGCATAAAAAAAGCTTCCAACATCATACTTAGATTCAAGGATAGCAACAAATGCTGGTCTTGTGGAAACATTTTATTTTAAATCCACAATATCCTCTTACATAAACACTGAAACACATTGAATCAATTTTTCAAGCAAACTTGTAAAATCAGAAAATACACCAGCCTCTGATAGGCAGCAGCATTAATTGCCAGGAGCACAAAGAGGCATTTAAACATTTTAAGCATTTTGGCAAAAATACAAATGACTTTTTTCCTTCCATGCCCTTGAAAACAGTTTTACTAAACTCTGGGCTTCCTATGATGGAGGGTTCACCATTAATCACCTTTATGACATCTCATATGTAGGCTGTGGATAAATCCATGGCCCTAATCAAGCACTTTCCTGAGGAAATTGGCCAAATCCTGACTCTTTGAGGAGGGAGGCGGGGGGATGAATCACAACAACTTTGCTATTCAGACAAATCTCTTTTCAAGTGCCCTTAAAGCTTTTTTTCATATACAGCGAAGACAGCCACACAGGAAACAATAATAGTTTAATCTCTTGAAAAATTTCCTTCCTGCACTGCAGCAGCCTTTCAGACAGGTAGTCAAAGCACGCCAAAGAAAATTAGCAACAGCCCATGCCAAGAGCAAGGCTGTTATGTTAGCCTTTTAGCTCTGTCCCTTTTCCTTCCATGTGAGTAGACAACAAGAAATTACTCATCTCCCCAACCAAACACCCTCTGAACTACGTTTTGCTGTGCATTAGTAACACTTGGAGGACTGGGGAACTGATAATGGAGGAGATGCAGAGGGATGGGTCCTGAAAATACTGTGGTACCTGGACCATGAATGGCCTCACTGATTCAGGTCCCAGGCCTACAAAGAGAACTGTGTTTGTGTCCTCCCACACATGTGCATACTTACTAGTAAGTATTTGCATGATTTTTACAAGTTGTCTGTTAGATTTTTTTTTTCCTTCTGAGTTTTTCTTTCATTTGAAATTCTTCTTTGCTTAATGTGGACTGAGAAGGACAAAAACCACCCTTATTTTAACATAGAGCTCATATGAGTCAGGGTAAGGCATCATCACATTTTGCTTGATGTTATTTTCATGCTTGGTTTTTTTTCTGTACACATGGCAGGCTCCATTCTCATTTTGCACTGATGTGGCACTGCAGGTTAACATGGCCTGTGAGCCAGAGAAAGAAATGAGATATCACCTCCCAGCCAAAAGCTACTGGTTGCCCTTATCCTTGTAGACTGGTACCTGGTATAACTATATTTCCAGTTAACTTGATTACACCACTGAAGCAGATTTCAATGGTTACACCTCTGCAGTGCTGTTTAAGGAGGTATGAAATAAAGCAGTTAACATGCAGCACTGCTTATGCACTTGGCATAGACATTGCTTAAAATAGGAGAAAAAGTCCAGAATGGTGGAAAGAATTTTGCATTCTATTTTAAAGGTGCTTCATTGCAAACGCCACAATTGGAAACGTATTTGCTTGCTTTCAGTGCAAAGCTTTCATTTTAAGTTAGCCTTGTGTTACTCAAAATTGTTGACAGGCTTTTGTAACATCTGTATGTAGAAACCACTTTGTTTTGAGTTCATATTAAAAAGAAGAAAAAAGTGCACACCTGCTGAAGCATTTTCTAGCAATTATAACCAGGGACAGTTTGGGTTATGTATGTCAAACTGATACCTCAATAATACAGTGAGGGAAAAACAAGTCCTCATGTAAATCAAAGGATTAATACTCTACTGATAGGAACTTTGCCTAAGTTACTTTGCCAAGCCACATGCTGAAGAGATGTTAATTGCACTTAGTGCCAAAGATTGTCCCTGTTATTGCTGGACAAGGATGAATCCTTGTTACTAACTGCAAAACTCAGCAGTCCCATGTCACATTTTCAACTCGGTACAACAAGCTCTGCATTTGCCATTGGAAGTAATGAGAGAGGCTTTGTTTCTCCAGCATCAGTATGCAGAACAGTGGCTTCACATCTGTGCACTTTCTGCATCATTACATAATGGCAGTAATGAAATATCTACATGTACTTGTTATTCTTCCCATAATGTGTCTAATTGTGCTTCGGTTATGAAAACATTATACAGTTATAGTGAAAAACTTGACAAGTCAGATGTCGTGAGATGTTTTCCATCAGTGTATTTAACACTTCCTGTTAATAGAACAAAGTGTTACAAAACTGGACTTGGTTTTCCTCAGCTGTATTTTGTTCTCTTTAGAAAACATCAGCTCGATTTTGCAAAACAATGAGAAGGGAGTAAATAGCTATATTTCCTTTATGACATGGCCAGGGCTTTCCAAAGGGATTGCTTTTTCTTCCCAGAAATAAAACATCCTGCTGAGCAGGGGGCAGATCCAGTGCCCACAGAAGTCAGTGGAAGAACTCCCACTGATGACAGTGGATGTTGGGTGAAGTCCCATCTCATTCTCATGTTTAAACACTGAAAAATGAGTTGCCAAATTCTAATGAGTACAGTGAAAGCCTTGTGTTATATAAGTTACAGTTGATTATTACAACCATTAAGAAAAGCTGACTATTTTTATTAAAACCATATTTTTGTTGGTTCTTTTTTAAGCTGTTCCCAAAGTCTACACACATCTTTCTGCACTTTGCTTTTTCGAATCTCTGCTTTATGAACAAAACACAAACAAAAACATTATTTCCTCTTGGTTGCTGAAGAAAGACTGTGGATTTATTCTTTACATGGGAAAACGTTTGGTTGCTAAACACGTGTGACAGCACATGGTCTTGTTCAAACATCCCATCAAATGAAAAGCAGATTTCAGCTCTAATGTTCCAGATGAAGGGCATGGGGCTGGGACAGACGTTCACATGAAATTGTATCGCATTTAAGAGGATAGTGATCAAAGCACTGCACCTCATACAATAAGTGAGTGGCAAATCTGTCTTATCTGAGCAGCAAGGAATAATTATGGAGAATTATTTGATCTTCTCCTAAGGTAAACCTCACAATTACAATGCTGATTGAACAGATTCTTTTGTTTCAGGAAAGGCAACATGTATATTCCATGTTATAATGCACTTACCAGATGGTATTAAAATAACATTCTGACGCTTCAGTGTCAATTGACATCTCAGTGTATATTTTTGTTGTTGTTGTTCACTCCCTGCTCAGACTTGTGTCATCATCCTGGCAAAATGACAGAGTCTTTTTTGACAATCCAAGGAAGGCAATCCTAAATTCCCTGTGTATCTGCGAGTGCTCAGCTAATGGCACTTTGAAACTAAGTGAAGAGACTGGATCTTTGCCCTAAATATATGCTTGTCTTTTGAAATACAGTTAACTTCTGCAAGCTATAGCTTGATTTTTTTCAGATATATTACAGAACAGAAAACTTAAAAATAGAATTCACCTCTGCTGTTAACAAGTTTTGACCTTTGTTCGCATTTGTTGGGGAAAGTAGCTCATAGTACCAATTAACATGAATTATTAACTCCTACATTAATAATTAATTTATTAGAGGGCTAAAGGCATCAGTCTTTGCCAGCTAACACTATTGAGAGAAAATGAAGAAAACAACACAACCCTCATTATAACAGCTTAATGAGGATGTCTGGAAGATCTGATGTGATTCAGTCACTCTAAATGCTCTTTATTTCCTCTCTGAAACCACACTGGGTGCAAAGAATCAGGCAGTTAACTACAGTTCCTGTAGTGCAGGGTTTCTTCCTACTTTCTGAAGAGAGGAAGCCCACTAAAGAGAGATCAATTTAGATATTATTAAGGACTGATGAAGGATGCCATTGCCTAAACAATACGAGTGCTGTCTCTCTCTGTAATGAACTATTCTAGTGGTGTCTGAATCACTAATGGCTTCTATAGGCTGCTAACCCATGTCAGACATTGGTATTTTTTCTTCAGAAATAAATGTCTGAATTAAAGAAGGTAGGGTAAATCACAACTTTTAGCATCTCCATAAAGTTTTCTTTTTTTTCTTTTGGTTGAAGATGCTTCCAGTTTAAAAAATGCTGTACTGTGCAATAATACTTCACTTTCTTTTGGTCTTTGGCAAAAGGTTTTTCACAAATCACAAAGGTTTGCTGAGCAGATAAGCAGTATTAGAAGGATTTAGACTAAGATGAACATTAAATTAATCAGACAATGCTCTTGGGGGAAATTGCCACTAATTTCAGATTTTTCATCTCCCAGAAATCAATTATTATTATGTCTATTGATATTGTACTTGTCACTACTTTCACTATTTTTGCTATGATGACAGACCCTAAGAGAAGAAAGAAGGAGGAAAGATATAATAAAAATTTAGAGCTTCTTCCAAAGGCATCAGAACTTTGTAAACAGCTGTATATGCATGAGCAGGTATGAATAATAGAAAACATAGGAAGATTTTACACAAGCATGCATCTTTTTGAAGAAAGTGTATACCCAGATCACAAATTATTTGGAATATAGCTAGAACTATGAATGTTTGGNCCAGTTTAAAAAATGCTGTACTGTGCAATAATACTTCACTTTCTTTTGGTCTTTGGCAAAAGGTTTTTCACAAATCACAAAGGTTTGCTGAGCAGATAAGCAGTATTAGAAGGATTTAGACTAAGATGAACATTAAATTAATCAGACAATGCTCTTGGGGGAAATTGCCACTAATTTCAGATTTTTCATCTCCCAGAAATCAATTATTATTATGTCTATTGATATTGTACTTGTCACTACTTTCACTATTTTTGCTATGATGACAGACCCTAAGAGAAGAAAGAAGGAGGAAAGATATAATAAAAATTTAGAGCTTCTTCCAAAGGCATCAGAACTTTGTAAACAGCTGTATATGCATGAGCAGGTATGAATAATAGAAAACATAGGAAGATTTTACACAAGCATGCATCTTTTTGAAGAAAGTGTATACCCAGATCACAAATTATTTGGAATATAGCTAGAACTATGAATGTTTGGGGGGGAAAAAAATGAAGTTAAGGACTTTTTCTGACCTTTGCCTTCTTGAGGAAAAACCTAGGGGTAGATTATAGGGAACACGTTGGAGATGCTCCAGAGAACTCTCCCTGGCTCTCTAGAGCTGAAAAGAGGTGGAGGTGATTCCTCCCTCTGGAGGTGTTCTCCAGGCTCCTTCAGCACCGGTTCCCGGTGGACAGTTCCCCCTCGGGGCAGCAGCTCCCCAGGCTGGGATGAGGCTGGTGGGCAGGAGCCAGCTCCCCTTTTCTGCAATGTAGGAAGGTAAGAGCAAAAAGAGCATCACGGTGGAAGGTGGAAGAAGCAGGCAAGGGTGAAATGTGACGTCTTCAGTCTGCTTTGGTGTGTGGGTGAAGCAGGAGTAGGGCAATAAAGTGGAGATGAGAAATCCAAANGGATTTATTCTTTACATGGGAAAACGTTTGGTTGCTAAACACGTGTGACAGCACATGGTCTTGTTCAAACATCCCATCAAATGAAAAGCAGATTTCAGCTCTAATGTTCCAGATGAAGGGCATGGGGCTGGGACAGACGTTCACATGAAATTGTATCGCATTTAAGAGGATAGTGATCAAAGCACTGCACCTCATACAATAAGTGAGTGGCAAATCTGTCTTATCTGAGCAGCAAGGAATAATTATGGAGAATTATTTGATCTTCTCCTAAGGTAAACCTCACAATTACAATGCTGATTGAACAGATTCTTTTGTTTCAGGAAAGGCAACATGTATATTCCATGTTATAATGCACTTACCAGATGGTATTAAAATAACATTCTGACGCTTCAGTGTCAATTGACATCTCAGTGTATATTTTTGTTGTTGTTGTTCACTCCCTGCTCAGACTTGTGTCATCATCCTGGCAAAATGACAGAGTCTTTTTTGACAATCCAAGGAAGGCAATCCTAAATTCCCTGTGTATCTGCGAGTGCTCAGCTAATGGCACTTTGAAACTAAGTGAAGAGACTGGATCTTTGCCCTAAATATATGCTTGTCTTTTGAAATACAGTTAACTTCTGCAAGCTATAGCTTGATTTTTTTCAGATATATTACAGAACAGAAAACTTAAAAATAGAATTCACCTCTGCTGTTAACAAGTTTTGACCTTTGTTCGCATTTGTTGGGGAAAGTAGCTCATAGTACCAATTAACATGAATTATTAACTCCTACATTAATAATTAATTTATTAGAGGGCTAAAGGCATCAGTCTTTGCCAGCTAACACTATTGAGAGAAAATGAAGAAAACAACACAACCCTCATTATAACAGCTTAATGAGGATGTCTGGAAGATCTGATGTGATTCAGTCACTCTAAATGCTCTTTATTTCCTCTCTGAAACCACACTGGGTGCAAAGAATCAGGCAGTTAACTACAGTTCCTGTAGTGCAGGGTTTCTTCCTACTTTCTGAAGAGAGGAAGCCCACTAAAGAGAGATCAATTTAGATATTATTAAGGACTGATGAAGGATGCCATTGCCTAAACAATACGAGTGCTGTCTCTCTCTGTAATGAACTATTCTAGTGGTGTCTGAATCACTAATGGCTTCTATAGGCTGCTAACCCATGTCAGACATTGGTATTTTTTCTTCAGAAATAATTGTCTGAATTAAAGAAGGTAGGGTAAATCACAACTTTTAGCATCTCCATAAAGTTTTCTTTTTTTTCTTTTGGTTGAAGATGCTTCCAGTTTAAAAAATGCTGTACTGTGCAATAATACTTCACTTTCTTTTGGTCTTTGGCAAAAGGTTTTTCACAAATCACAAAGGTTTGCTGAGCAGATAAGCAGTATTAGAAGGATTTAGACTAAGATGAACATTAAATTAATCAGACAATGCTCTTGGGGGAAATTGCCACTAATTTCAGATTTTTCATCTCCCAGAAATCAATTATTATTATGTCTATTGATATTGTACTTGTCACTACTTTCACTATTTTTGCTATGATGACAGACCCTAAGAGAAGAAAGAAGGAGGAAAGATATAATAAAAATTTAGAGCTTCTTCCAAAGGCATCAGAACTTTGTAAACAGCTGTATATGCATGAGCAGGTATGAATAATAGAAAACATAGGAAGATTTTACACAAGCATGCATCTTTTTGAAGAAAGTGTATACCCAGATCACAAATTATTTGGAATATAGCTAGAACTATGAATGTTTGGGGGGGGAAAAAATGAAGTTAAGGACTTTTTCTGACCTTTGCCTTCTTGAGGAAAAACCTAGGGGTAGATTATAGGGAACACGTTGGAGATGCTCCAGAGAACTCTCCCTGGCTCTCTAGAGCTGAAAAGAGGTGGAGGTGATTCCTCCCTCTGGAGGTGTTCTCCAGGCTCCTTCAGCACCGGTTCCCGGTGGACAGTTCCCCCTCGGGGCAGCAGCTCCCCAGGCTGGGATGAGGCTGGTGGGCAGGAGCCAGCTCCCCTTTTCTGCAATGTAGGAAGGTAAGAGCAAAAAGAGCATCACGGTGGAAGGTGGAAGAAGCAGGCAAGGGTGAAATGTGACGTCTTCAGTCTGCTTTGGTGTGTGGGTGAAGCAGGAGTAGGGCAATAAAGTGGAGATGAGAAATCCAAAGTGAGACTGATGGTTGTGAGGAAAAGTCAGAGGCTGAGATATGGGAAACAGTGGAAAAATCTGGGACACACAGGGACATTCAAAGTTAGAAACATTTTGCTGATAGGAAAGGACAATGCTTGAGCAACTGCAAGGAAGAAAGAATATTTTGGAGGGACAGTTTTTTGTATAAAAGAGAATTAAATTCCCCTTATGAGGAGGAAAACACAATAGAAGGGGTCAGTTGTTTATTATCTGTTCCCTTATATAAATGAATGAGTGTAGTGTTGTAAATGCTGACTTGGTATTCTTGTCATCATGAGGCTGTCCCAATACTGTTCATGTGGCTTCTCTTATAAAAGCTGGGTCGAGGACAGTTCTTCTGTACCTTCTTCATTAAGTATTTTGAGAGTTGGCATCTTCTGTGGAAATGGGTGGGAGTTAGAGACTAAAGGTCAAACATTTTTCTTATATCAGGAGCTCTACCTTCTCTCTATAATATTAACACAGCCACTATCCTATAATGCAAAAGGGGAGCTGAATGTACTTATCTAGAAAAATCCAAACTAATTTTACCACCTCAAGTGCCCCAAGTACCTTTCATTCTAGACCCAGCTCAAATCTCCTTGGAGAGTGGGATCATCTGTCTAAATGATTCCCCACAACAAACTGCCAAATTTGCTCATCCATTGCACAAGGCTGTGCCTTGATTGCATCTTTCCAATACCTGCCTCAGCTTTCAGCCCAATCCACGTGTGACTGGGATGCACACAGAGCAGAAGGCCAGCTGTTTGTCAATACTGCAGATATGCACACTCTCTTTCCCTTTCTGGCTCTGAAATCTTTATTGAATTTTCATTTATCATTATGAGGGATTCCTTCAGCACTGCAAGGGTGCCACATAGATGTGAGCATATTCAGTCAAAGCAGCTTAAACTCTTAATTTATTGCTTATTAAACACATCAGCTCTGCCATCAGGGTCACCCTTGCTGAGGTAGTACTGTGTAGCTCTCAGAGCAGTCCAGTGTAGGAGCCAGAAGTGGAAAGTATGAAAATGTAAAAAGCTATGAACCTGATCTCCTGACCATGAAAATGGATGTACATGGGGACTGGGTGTAAAAGAGCAGAGAGACACATTGATAGATTTCAAGAAACAAGGTACTGTGGAAAGAACACCACTGTTATCCCAATTGCCAACTTGAAGCTAGAGCAAATTCCAAGTTTAGGTCTGGCAAGTATCTGTTTTACCACTGTGGGGTTACCATTATCACAAGTTGGTATATGTGGAAATATTTCACGGGATTCCAAATAATTAGTTGGAGACTCTCCTTTAAAAGCTGTGAATAACCCAGTTTTCATTTTAAAAATTTATCTCTATTTTTTTTTTTTCTTTTTGAGAGAGGGAGACCCTGGAAGTGAACAAAGGTTCTTGAAGCTCTTCACTTTTGGATAGAATACGTGTACATTAAGCAGGTAGAAACTGTGTCTGACAGGGACTGCTTCTCTGTTTTAATGTGTGTGCCTTGACAGTCGTGTCCAGAGTGATAAGTAAATAACAGATTAATTCCAGCACCCATTTGTGTCTACTAAAGAGTAGAGGGAAGCAGCCCTTTGAGTATATTTAACCATTTCTATGTCAAGTACCTTCAGAGAAGTTATGCTGATTCTAGGTTTGATTTGGGTTTGTGTCTGCTTTTTATTAGTTTTCCTCTTTTTCAGTTTACAAAACAAAGCTAAGGAGTTATAAGTTTAGTGTAATATCAGACTGGCCCAGGGAAGAGTCATTCCTTGTGTTTTACTTTTGGTTGCTTCCCTTGAAAATGTGACATTAGGATGGGTTATGTGAGTTTATTTTCATCATAAATAGCAGNAGTGGAAAGTATGAAAATGTAAAAAGCTATGAACCTGATCTCCTGACCATGAAAATGGATGTACATGGGGACTGGGTGTAAAAGAGCAGAGAGACACATTGATAGATTTCAAGAAACAAGGTACTGTGGAAAGAACACCACTGTTATCCCAATTGCCAACTTGAAGCTAGAGCAAATTCCAAGTTTAGGTCTGGCAAGTATCTGTTTTACCACTGTGGGGTTACCATTATCACAAGTTGGTATATGTGGAAATATTTCACGGGATTCCAAATAATTAGTTGGAGACTCTCCTTTAAAAGCTGTGAATAACCCAGTTTTCATTTTAAAAATTTATCTCTATTTTTTTTTTTTCTTTTTGAGAGAGGGAGACCCTGGAAGTGAACAAAGGTTCTTGAAGCTCTTCACTTTTGGATAGAATACGTGTACATTAAGCAGGTAGAAACTGTGTCTGACAGGGACTGCTTCTCTGTTTTAATGTGTGTGCCTTGACAGTCGTGTCCAGAGTGATAAGTAAATAACAGATTAATTCCAGCACCCATTTGTGTCTACTAAAGAGTAGAGGGAAGCAGCCCTTTGAGTATATTTAACCATTTCTATGTCAAGTACCTTCAGAGAAGTTATGCTGATTCTAGGTTTGATTTGGGTTTGTGTCTGCTTTTTATTAGTTTTCCTCTTTTTCAGTTTACAAAACAAAGCTAAGGAGTTATAAGTTTAGTGTAATATCAGACTGGCCCAGGGAAGAGTCATTCCTTGTGTTTTACTTTTGGTTGCTTCCCTTGAAAATGTGACATTAGGATGGGTTATGTGAGTTTATTTTCATCATAAATAGCAGGGACTTTATTATAAAAAAGAAAAAACCTGTTAGTTCAGGCTGAAAGATATGAAAGTGATACCTAAAGGCAAAAATAAATTGTTTTTAATGACCACTTCTGAAATAAAAATATTGACATTAAGAATATATATGATTTCTATTTGTTATTCTGAGATGACTTTACCTTGACAACATCCCTTAGGCTTCAGAAATCATTATTGGAATTAAAAAAGAACAACCTGCTTTAAGAAAGAGTGCTGTAATGCACTTCTTTTCATTATAAGTTTTTTGTTACAGTAAGTTTGTTTTGCACTGCACAAACCATTGCCTGACACTTGAACTGTGGCAAGTGTTTGAGTTTTCAGCAAGCAGCCAGAGGTTACTGCTGTCACGGAGTCATTTGTCAGAGTCAGAAAAAAACACCGCGGCTACTTTGTGAAATTTCTGCAGATATTTCTTTTTAATGACCATTTAAAGCTTTATTTTTTAAGACATTGTGTTTACTCCCCTCTTACTTTCAAAGAGACCTTCACATCAGTCTGGGGTCAGTAAAGGAATATGGAACCTTTGCTTCTTTGTGTGCTTGAAAATCCTGCAGGTTATTGCTTTCCCTGTTCCAGAGCTCTCTTAATTCAGGCTTTATACACATGCACAAACACACACACACACA